>JADRCD010204752.1:0-18760 GCA_019843815.1 Montemys delectorum | reverse complement strand
CACACACACACACACACACACAGATACACATTTTACGATGCCTCCTTCAAGGGAGGGGCCAATGGGTGGCCTGCAGGATGAGCTGCAGCTTCCTAAGTTCTGTGGCTTCATTGTCCTTGCCTTACATTTCATAGGCAGCTCTGAGGTCAGGAGCTTGCTTCTATGGTGTGTGAATCTGTGCACCCCTAACTCTACTGTTCATTTATTCATACTCACTTTGCTCACCATCCTCTGTCACTGAGCTATCCAAAACTATGGAGATTCCCCTTCCTGGAGCCTACTGGAGCCCAAGCCCCCTCTGTTGAGTCTTCAATGTCCTCATACTAACCCTCACTCCCAAGTCTGCACAATTTATCGTTGTTGTGGGTTGGGCTGTTTTGTCCCAAAAATGGTATATCGAAGTCCAAAGCTTGTGAATTGGAACTTCTTTGGAAATTAAACCTTTGCACATGGAATCAGCTAAGGTAAGATCACAATAATGAGTGTGTTATACAACCTTGTGTGCACAAGGGATCTAAGAACACTGAGCATCAACAGACTGAGGGCCACTGAAGGAGTCTCCCTTGACTTAAAAGGCAGCAGGATCTTCTGGTCCTTTGAGCCCATGATCCTCCAGGGCTAGGAAAGAATCTCTGTTGTCTTGAGGCAGTTTGTGGCACTTTGCTATAATTGCCACAACAACAACAACAACAACAACAACAAAAAGGACAATCTTTAAGTCTTTACAATGGATGATGGATGTCTTCCTTCCCAAGTGGCACCCCACAAGCATCCAGGGAGTCTTGCATCCCATGTACCCCAGGCTTCAAGTCCACTGCCCTTGAGTGAGAGCAAATGAAAGACTGGAGGCTTAACAGAGAGAGGAGGATCCTGAACAAGGAATTCTGGGAAGGTCAGAAAACTTCATCCTCACTGCAACCTCCTCCAGCATAGCCTCCAAAATTAGGTCATGCTTACCACAATATGTTCACATGAGCATGTCTCTGTGGATCATGTGCTCACTGTCACTTCCATGAGGCTAAGCTCTGCTAAACTTCATGCCATGCCTCATGCTGGGCTGGGTACTTGATAAAAGGATGCTGGCTGGGAAAGGGGACGAGAGTGTAGGAGGATGGGAGGGAATGGGCGCTAGCAAAAGCCCAGTCTGCAGTCGGGCTCTACACAGCAGCTGGGGCTAGCTCTTTGAAAGCCCCAAAGAGATCCAAGTAAGAGACCCAGGAAGTAATCTAACTGATGTCAATCAAGTCTCTCATAAGGGTTTTTTTTCCCATAGGGCCTATAAGACAGAAGAGCACACCACTATCCTGCCAATAGCACCACTAAATTTGAGCAATCACATATGTCTTGCTGTGCTCCTTGCTTAGTATATGTTATGTGTTATTCTTTGGCTATGAAGTACCCCACCCCCCGCCCCACAGAGCTCACGTGTTGCAGGCTCAGTTCCTAGATGGTTGCTAGGTGGTTCTTGGATGGTGAGAGTGTTAACCTCAGTGAGTTAATCCATTCATGAGTTTATTCCCGATTGGGCTACTGGGAGGTGAGGCCTGGTTGGGAGAATGTCTGTAAGGGATGTTTTGACCAAGCCCCTTCCTGATTCTCCCTCTGCCTCTGAGGTGGGACATGCTCTTCCACCAGGATGTCTCCCCTCACTGTAGTCCTGAAACAACAGAGCTGGCCCAGCAGGAAATGAAACAGAGCCAATATAAATCTTTCCTCCTTTCGGCTGTTTCTGAGCTATTTGTCTCAGCGAGAAAAGCTCACTCACTGAGAGGAACCTTAGCTTTGTTATCTGGAATGGGGAATTGTCCCAGAGAGTTTGCTGGTCATACCAGCTCCTCCACCCTTCAGCATCACCAGGGAGCTTTGGAGCTGGCTTCCCAGCCCACCTCCTGACTCTGAAAATCTCATCAACACCACCACCACCACCACCACCAACAACAACAACAACAACACATCCTCCCCTCCAGAGGCTGCCCTCCTCCACTGATAGTACCTGTGGTGATGGACATGTCCCTCTGTGGACCAGAGCATGAGAGGAAACAACAGCAGAATAGAATAAATCTATAGTCATAGATAGAAGGAAAGGGGGAGATGCGGAATTCAGGGTGCCTGAGATTCCTGCTCATCTGGTTCAGGACAGAACACAGAGACTGAGACATGAAGACCTGGGTCTCTGCTGACTGACCTTGACCTTCCTTTTTCATAAGATAGAGGTAAGTATACCCCCTCCAGTCTACAAACCCTGGATGCTATATTCTGGTGGACTGGAAGACAGAGTGACCTGGGACCCAACCAGTATCCCAAGCAAGAACCCAGCTCCCTCCAGAGGTCCTGCTACTCCAGCCCCTAGCCCAAGTGTCTGGACTCTTACCATGGGTCTCTGGTATCTGCTTGTCTTTTCTAGAGAGCAGTCTCATGCCCTCAAAAAAAAAAAAATGTGATGACCTGGGCAGGTAAAGCGTATGGACACAACCCTAAGAAGCAGGAGTACTGGTCGACCACCTGTCAGCAGCTGCATCCTGGGCCTGTCATTCTTGCTTTCTGACTCTCAGAAGACTCCCCCTACTTCTGTCTGCAGACAAAGGGAGTGCAATTACAATGGCAGTGAGACCAGGGACCACCAACAGGCTAACACTGAGTCCCTAAAACTAGCTGAAAACAAAGTGGATGGCATTTGAGTCTCTCAATGGTCGACATGACAGGCCTCACACCCTTGGCTCTTGCGGAAGAGTCTGAACCAGAGTCCAGACACTGTGCCAAGTACTTCCTAAAGATTCTCAATGTCTGCAACATTCCAGGGGAAATCTCACAATTCCATGCCATTTCATTCCTCAGATAAGAAAACTGAGGCATTGGAAGTAGCTTGGATGAAAGTTGTAGTAGTTTGGAAGAGAATGGACCCCATAGGCACCTAGATTTAAATGTCTTAGTCCCCACTTGGTGGAACTGTTTGGGAAGGTTTAGGAGGTGTGGCCTTGTTGGAGGAAGTGTGTTACTGGGGGGGTGGGCTTTCCTAGTTAGCTCCCATCCCATCATCGTGCTCTCCCTCTCCCTCTCCCTCTCCCTCTCCCTCTCCCTGTTTAGTACCTGTGCATTAACTACTGCTCCAAGGCCATGCCTGTCTATGTCTATGTTCCCTTTCATGATCATGGATGCTAAACCTCTAGAACCACAAGCCTATTTATGCCAATTCTGGGCTACATATGTCAAGTCCACCACCTTATATTTTGCTCAGCTCTACAGTCAACTCCATAGGCTAAGCCTTACTAGAAACAGACATGTAGGAGCCTGCATTCCTCTGAGAAAGATCTAGACTTCAAAGCCAGGGTCATGACTGGAGAACGGGGGAATTTTCTATTTTATTAGCAAGGTTCTGTATGATTCTTACAGAGCGTAAGTTCAAGAAAGTGAAATTTCCCAGGCAGATGACACCCTCCCAAGGGTCTCTCTCTCAGCATAGACAGCTGCATATGCCTGCCTGTCCGACTCTATCTGAAGAGCAGTCCACCTGCCGGGACTTCTCCTTGGCACATGAGTGCCAAGGCTTGCCTAGAGGGGGCTCCCAGTCTCTGGTCTCAGCGGTGCCAGTGTCTGCCATGATTTATGGCCAAGACTCCCACACATACTCCGGGGCAGAGAGATCCGGAGGACTGTTCACAAATTAAACCCAGCCCTCCTCTTCTCCCAGGTAATGGGTCTATCTGATGATGGAAGAGCTTATAAACAGCTATCGTCAAATTAATCTTGGTGCTGGAGAAATCATAGCGGCCATAAAGAAGACTGAGTGTATCTGGCTCGCCAGCTTGTTAGGATACTTCATAAAACAAGGCAGCAGCGTTAATATCATCTCATCTCTCCCACTCCACAGCTGGGGTAGCAGAGGTGAGTGGCCACCTCATCAGGGCTTAGGACCAATGCCTGGGGAAACCTTCCCACACCTGATGTTCAGATCTTAGGACTGGGCCCGCTAGACCTGATATCTCTTCCGGATGCTCCTTACATGGCCTCTATACTCAGTGCCACCCTTCTCCCACTTCCTGCAGACACAGAGCACATCCTCTGTCCCAGCCCAAGATCCACCTCCTCCTCCTCCTGGATGCCTTCCCCAGCCCATACCATCACCCAGAGGCCTTGTGACGCCTGCTTTACCCATAGTGACAGAGGGCACACCGATCAGCAGGGGCTTCCTCCATAGCAGCCACCACCACCTCTCCACCTGGGCCTCACAAGGGTTCTTGGAAATAGCAGAGCCCTGGGGACAGTGATAAGCAGGTGTGTGGGCCCAAGTTCTGTGGCTGACCTGGCATGTTAGCATGGGTATCATGCTTAGGCCTGGCTGATGGCCTCTGCCTCTCTGTTGGGGTAGTTATCTCAGGAATCTGCTATGGCAGGGTGAGGGCATCACAGAGCACAGTGGACAGGAGAGAGAAAAGAAGGCAGAAAACCCAGGGGCAAGAAATGAATTCCTATGAATAGTGTATCTGTGTGTGTGTGTGTGCGCGCGCGCGCGCACACACATACGCACACACATACACACACACACACACACACACACACACACACACAAGTAGGAAGTGGTAGCTGTGCATTGTCCAAATGAACAAGACTAGTGATCTTACACGAGCCCATCCCTCTTCCTCAGCGAAGGGACAGTTGTCAGAGGGACAGTTGCCAGGAAGCAGATCCTCTCCACACATGATATCTGTTGACACCCAGAGCCTGGACTTGCAAGGTTCCAGAACAGTAAGACCTAAACTTCCGTTTTGTTATTGCGACTGGAGTGGGCTCAGATAGTAGCAAAAGATGGCACCCCTAAGGGAAAGAACAAGGTGCAGGAGACCTTGAGACAGGAAGTCATCAATCAACGTGCCACCTCCCTCCGGCCAGCTTTGAACTAGGGTTCCCAGGTTAACACTTCCCATCTCATGTTCCAGGCATCAAGTTTAATGGATGTTTCTAGACGCCACACAATCTCAAACACAAATGTGTGCAGTTGGACAGTTTTGGGAAATGTTAGCGACGAAAAACTAATGATCTCTTTTATGGAAGCCCATAGCAGGGCCCTGATAACCTGCTACCTCCTGTGCTGAGGTGACTCGGGAAGCAGCTCTTCAAGACTGGGCCATATGCAATTCTGTGGGAGCGTGAGTACGTGTCACTTGCCCACAGAAAAGCCTTTTAGCGGCAAAGGGTCCTGGCATCCGGTGGAAAGGCGTGGAAAGATTGCCACCCATGTTCCTACGCCCAGTCCAATCCCACTTGCAGCTTCTAGAGAAGTCTGTGAGACATACTCCAGTGTTCTCTCTTCCCCAGCCCCCACCCTCGCAGCACCAAGTATGCTAATCCCATTACTGAGAGCACTACCCATCATTGCTCTCCGGGACACCGTGGAATCCTGGCGTGTTTTTCATGGTCTTCTAGGACAGCGCCCAGCTCATGACAAGCCTGGACTCAGGGTAGACTGCAGATGTTTGATGCCTGAGCAACAGGCAATAGTGTTGTTCCGTTGATGGTTAAGGGTCCATAGTGAGGCCTGGTGGTGCCCCTGGTCACCTCACCCTCAACAGGTCTCCTTCCCTGCGTCCTTCTCTGCCGCCCTTCCCTGCACCATGATTCCACCACCCTCTCCTGCTCAGTGCACACCCTTTAACCCTTGCTTAGCCACAGGAGCTCCTCCCCCAGCACATGTCTCCATGTTAAAAGAGGACCAAATAAATACTTTTGACCCATCCATCCATCCATTTTCCACAGAGATCAGTTTCTTCAGGGAACTGGGCCTAGGCCTGGCACAGAGTGGACATTACACGGATATCCATCGCTGTTCTTTTGTGGGTGTCATCATGGGTGTCCCAAGACTTGGCTTAGGGTCCTGGATCAAAGCAGAGGCTCAGTGTATCTCTGCCAGATGAGCCGAACAAACTCACTTGCCCTAAATCTGAGCCCCCTTGTGACCCTGTTGGGAGGTCTCTACGATCGTTCCCATTTCATAGGTGAGAACGCCGAGGCTCAAAAGACCTTCCTCTTACCATATTCAAGGCAGCAACAAGCAGCAGAGAGCATCTGCTCGTGGCAAGTCCTAGCAGGAGAGGCCACATGTAACCGTGAGGGCAGCAGGCTGGACACCAGGCGTGCAGCACATCCAGAGCTTACTTCATCGTAGCAGGATAGAATGAAAGCCCTAACATCAGAGACTAGGACCAACGGTCCAGGAAGGCTGACTACTTCAGAGGGAGACTTCGAACATCCCTTCAAGAACAGAGAAGCGCCCCCTCCCAACGGGGTGCTCAGGCAGGTTCAGACCAGCAGAGGGAAAGGAGAGGAAGTGGAGCCAGGGTGGACATGTCCAGGCCAGTAGAAAGGGCAGGAGACAGAAAGCAGATGGGATGGACGGATGGCAATCAGGCAAGAAGGCCCAATACCCCAGAAAAAAAGTAAAACTCAGACAAAATGACAGCCACAGGACTCTGACATTTACCTCTTGGGTTAAATTTGGGCCCATGTGGGCAAGACTGGGGCCAGAACTGGCCAGCCCGGCAGCTGCAGAATCCAGATCTCTCCCCCCACAGAGGGCCCCCAAGGTTTCGTTGTCCTCTCCCCATTCAAGATGATGGTCCACAATGCTACCTAGGCTGACCACTGACTTAGTTCTGGTTGTGAAGCCTGACTGTGTAGTCTCTATCCATTTCAGGGGTGTCCAGAGGTGTCACTGGGGAGGCTGTCTCTGCTGCCCATGCTCAAAATGGAGACTCATGACTGCTTTCAGAATTAAGCGACATGCAACAGGCCTGACTGACCGTCTCCTGTCTGCCCTGTCTTCCCAGGACCCCCTTGCATTCCCCATACGCTTGAGACTGTTTCCAACCTGGACAGGCTGACAGGTGCTTGCAGAAGTCGGGAAGGAACACCTGGGTGGGGCTCAGAAAATGACCACCTCTTGCTAAGTACTTGCAGGTGTCTGTGTATCTCTCAGGTCATCTGCATCCTAATTGGCTTCTACCACCTTCTTGTGACACTGGTATCAAATCAACTCTATACCATCTTTTCAGAAGAGATTAAGGTCCTGAGAAGAATGAGTGGGCCAGCTCGCAGGTGGTAGATAGTGAGCCTAAGGGCAAATCTAGGCTCTCTTTGCCATCTGTGTGTGTGTGTGTGTGTGTGTGTGTGTGTGCGCGCGTGCGTGTGTGTGTATGTGTGCGTGTGTGTGTATGTGTGTGTGTGTGTGTGTGCGTGTGTGTGTGTTCCTCTCTTCTTTTCTCCCCTTGCCCCCCACTACACACACCAACACCACCACCCCGTCCCTTCCTGAAGTACATTCAGCAAATGCAGCCCCAGCCCCACCTGGGAACTGGCCCCTGGGAAGAGACTAAGGCAGCCTTAGTTTGAAGGGATTTAAGAAAGGTTTGTTAAGAGCAGCCAGTGATGGCTGCATGGCGCTGTGGAGGTATTTGCAGTAACACTGTGATAGGTGTAAGAAGAGTCCTGCTGGTATCTCGGTGCACCAGGGACAGCTCCAGCTGAGCATCCCCTCAGGGGGCTTTTCTCATACCCCAGCCATGGATTTGTCTTCAAGCCTTGACCTCCCTTAGTCCGGTTACAGTCATGTTGTCACACAGACACACCTTCTGCAAAGCCACCCTTAACTAAACAGTGTCCCCGCTCTAGCCACTAAGTAGCTTGGGTCTCCAGCACCCACCGTGAAGAAGAGCCCTCGGGCCACCCAAGCATCCCCCACCTGATCCCGAAGTGCTCACATTTAGGAAGGATAGGAACCAAATAGACTGGTTAGATCACAAAATTCTAGATTTTTTTGTTGTTGTTGTTGTTCAAGTTTGTGTAAAGTCAGATTCCTTGCTTAATTTATCTAAAAATTACCTTTTTCTATAAATTCAGAAGAACTGGATGCAGTCTGCCCCGACAGAAGTCCTGCCTTTTCTGACCCCAGACTCAGAGTTCTGGGATCTTCCAAGCACGCATCTAGTTTCCCTGAAGTCTAAAGCCTACTTGAGGACAGATAGCCAGGGGGGGACTCTCAGGCATGGGCCCAGATCTGGGACGCCTGGGACTGGCAGATACCCCTGCCGTGGAGAACCTGGGGCAGAGCAACAGAGCTGGTCTTTGTCACCTCCCTTGCCTTCCCATCCTGCCCTTTCTTTCTCCCACCTCTCTCTGGGAAGGCACAGGGACCCTTCAGAAGAAATGCCCCCCCAGGCTAGTAGTACCCAGATCACCTCTTCTGTCTGCCTTCACTCGTGAGGCAGGGCCGAGTTGAGGACCCCTCCCTGCCTCCCGAGGCTCTATCTTCTCGTCCACGTCACAGCTTCATCCTGGCATCAGGTCTTACTGCCAGTCCTCTAGGGCTTTGTGACAGGGCACACCCTGCTCTGGGGCAGCTGTGCATCCCTCAGTTCCCCAGTGCCGGGCTCCTCCCTCCTGACCTGCTTCCCCTTCCTCCTCTGCCCGTGAGGTGAGGCTAAGGCTGTGGCTGGCTTGCTCTGGCCTCCAAGATTAGAAGCTCCGGTGAACACTGATGAGACCAGAACTAAAGCCCTGCCCTCTGTGATCACCCTCTGCTGAAACTGGGTACATCTGGGGTTGTGGGGTGTACAGGAAGCTGTGAGAAGAGACTCCAGGGCCTAAGTCTTCCCAGCTCTCTACTCTTTCTGCGGAACGGGATCTTCAGCTCTGGTCAGCAGACCAAGGCCTCTGCGGTAAGGTTATAGGTGGGGGGCGGGGGGGGGGGAACTGTGGTTTTTCACTCCAGGGAATGAGCCCTGCCAAGCAGGCTGAGGTTTTGTGGAAGAGCCTCTTCTGGCTGAGGAAAGACAGCCAGGAGTGGGAACGGTCACATGAATCCATCAGTTCCCACAAAGCTCGGAGCAGAAGATGTTGCTCTGAGATGGAGTTGGGCCAGGAAGGCAGCACCCCAGAGAGGGCCCTGAGCTCTCAGGATGGGGGCAAAGGGGATTCTGGCAGCTGAGGAGAAGAGATGGAGCAACTTAAGCTGTCTGGAGGGACAGGGAGCAAGGCACCCCACCCCTTCCAGCCCCACATTAGAGAGAGGGGAAAGAAGCAGCAGCTGTCTGGGGAGGGGGGGGGTTTCAGGGTGGGGTCTCTCATCCTTGAGATAGGTGCTGGCCGAGTCCTGCTCCCTCCCTCTGAGCTGAGGCTCCCAGCTCTCCACCTCATCTCTAATACTTGTTCTCCTGGGCTGAGGAGGCCTGCCCTAACTAAGAGCTAGGAAACACACATCAGCATTGACATACCCAAGCCACCATGTGGGTGACGTCACCATCCCTGTTTGGACAAGGGGGCTGCCCAGCCCGAGGCAGCACACCTCATCCGTGTTTCAAAGAAAGTTGCCTCTGCCCGACACCAGCTCCTTCCCTGCCTGCAGCACCTTGTATCCTGCCAACAGAAGGGCACTTGCCCACCACGCACGCACCAAGGCACAAGTGGCTGCCTCCCAGAGAAAAGGCAAAAAAAAAAAAAAAGGGCAGAGGAAGTACCAGTTCACACCAAGAGGAAATCATGGGGGGTTTTTTTAGAACAGAAAGGGTAATTAGACCGATTATCTCCTCGGCAGACAGGAAGTGAAGTCGGAGAGCCCTCAGCTTTGGCCAACCTCATAGGGTGGTTTGCAAGAGAGCCGAATGGAAGCCAGGACTACTTCCACTGAGTTCCTCAAGGGCCCTTATTATTACTCTTGCCTTTGGCTGGCTTCTCTGCTCGGTTTGTGCACATTACCTCGCGTGACAAGCTCCAGAAAGCACCAACTACAGACTCACCATCTGATGGACACGGAACCAGAACCAATGGTGAGTCGGACACACTTGCTCATGGCCCACGTAGATGTTCCTGGTAAAAGGACCAGGCCCCGGGGGGTGGGGGGAGCTGCTGCTAAGATTGTCTCAGCTGCACTCCTCCTCTATCCTCTCACCTGGGCCCTCACTGAGCATGTCGGTGGAAAGGCCTGTAGAGAGCAGGCAGGAACCATCATGATAACCCTTAGCTGGGGTAGGCCAACATGGGGAGGCCTGCAACCCACAGCACTCGTAGTGAACCAGATACCACCGGGAATGACTCCAGCGAAATGTGGCATGGCTGCTGAATGCAATGACTGTGAAAACAGCTGAGCAAACTGTGAAGCTGCTCGTGTGAAATTAAAATGGAGATTGTAGCTGGGCCCAGTGTAGAAGGCCTACAACCCCGCCAATCAGCACTCTGAGGCCGGTCTAGACAACTTAGGGAGACTCTCAAAAATTAAAGTGGGGGGTGAGGGGGGTGGGGGACTGGGATGTGGCTCAGTGGTGGAGCATGTGCCTAGCATGAATGTGGCCCTGATTCCACCTCCAGGGCAAAGCAGAGCTGTTCATATACCAACTCTACACACAAGCACACACCAAATGCAAATACAGAAATGTGGGAGGCATTCCACACATGCGCTCAGCGGATCATGCCAGGACGAATGCCCTGGGTTGTTGACTCTCTGAACTTCCCAAGTGAGGATCCCATCCTCTCTGTGATGAGCAGTAGCTCATCACTCGTGAAGTCACCAAGGCGATCTAAGAAACACCACAACACAGACTCACAACGAGAGAGGCCCTGCCTCTCCAAAGGGGCAGCTATTCTATCCACAGAGACCAGGGCACTTTCCAGACACCTGGCAGCTTCCTCAGAGTAAGCGTCTAAAGTTGAAGAGCTTACCATCCCTGCTGGAGACCCTGCTGGTCCTATATTCTAACCTCTAGTCCTGCAGGCCTTCTAACCCTGCCTTTCAGAGTTCCCCCGTGAGAATGCAGGCTCAATGCTGAGAACATAACCCCCCTTCCCCCCCCCCCATAATGTGCTTCACAGCCTGTGTGGACACTGAGCCTGGCTTCCTGAATTGTTCCCACCAGGTACAAACACCAAGCAAAAATTGCTGTTCTGTGCTTAGCTCAGTGTCAGGGCTTCCTAACAGTCTGCAAACTACAGAAGATGCAGGGAACCAAGACTGGGCAAACAGTCACCTTGACTCAGCCGCCACTTGGATTAACAGGGAGATGATAGCAAAGGCCTTTGCTGCTTTGGACCTTAATTTCCTTCCAGGTCCTCAATGATGTCCCCACAGGCTATGGTTAGACCTGGAGGAAATGACTTGATAAAGGGCTGGCCCTGAGATCACTCCTCCCTTGTCACCACCCGCCCTTGCTTTCATGGCCACACCCATGCTTTTGAGTTCCAAGTGCACACCCCAAGATTGGCTCTTTCTATCTTTTTGTTCCCCAAGGGTATGGATCCATCTCCCTCCCTCCCTCCCTCTCTCTCTCCTCTCTCTCCTCTCTCTCTCTCTTTCTCTCTCTCTCTTTCTCTCTCTCTCTCTCTCCCTCTCTCCCCTTCCCCATCCCGTGTGTGTGTGTGTGTGTGTGTGTGTGTGTGTGTGTGTGTGTGTGTATACAAACCCAGCTATGACCATGGCATTCAAATGCCCTGGAGTCTCTTTTTCCCAAAACTTGAAATTCAATAACACTTCACACTGTGACATCAGGACACAGTGGTCCAACTGCCAGAGGGGCTGATGTTTTGAGGCAGGCAGCTCCAGGGAAAGGCTAGCAGCTGGAGATGCATGGGAACAAGCCAAAGGGGATACCGGACAAGGAGTGCATCACAACACCAGAGCCACTGGGACTACTGATATTCTAAAGTGCAAAGAAACTGTACTGGTCCCGCCTCCCAGACACCACCACAGTCCTCTCCTCTCTGCCAAGTTCCGTGTTCATCCCCACACAGGGTTCATAGCTCCCCTCATCTCCATTTGTCTTTGTGATCTTACACTGTTCAAGGCACACCAAAGACCTTCCGTCTCCCAGTCCTCCACGTCCACTTGATCCTGGCCATTCTTTCTTCATGGCAAGGCCCATGATGTAAGCCTGTATCCCACTCCTTAGACCAGGAATCCGGCCCCAGCAGGTGATGCTACCTCTGCTTAATGGAAAACCAGAGGCCAAAGGAGAAAGTCTAGACGATCCCAAAGGCCTCAGAAAGTGGCCTCAACATTTTGTCTACATAGTCTGTAGACCTTGTGCTATGTGACCCTGAAGTTATGATTTAGGGAGACTTATTCAAACACAGGACCATGGCCCTACAGCTGCCCCTGCAGCGGCAGAAAGCAACAATTCTACCCAGGTCTCCCCACTACCACCCATGTACACATACCATATGCATGCCCTGTCCCCCACCCTACCTGGCACTCTCTACATCTGTGTACATGCCACCTCAGAGGCACACGCAATAAACCTCCACAGTATCACCATCTCTGACCTTGTGTGATCCTGACCCCGGGGACAATAAATGCCTACAGTAACGAATGGCAAGGAGCAGCTAGCTTTACAGCCTGTCCTTGACACTGCTGTGTGCCAGGGGCCTTTGACTAGTTTAAACACTTCCTCTGAGGTAGGTTTTATGATGGTCCTTATCCAGATGATGCTCAGAATGGTACCTCTATTCCCCTTCCGAGTCAAGACAGCCAGGACTCAAGTCCTAGACCACTCCAAATGGGATCACTCTGCTGCCCATTCAGGCTCTCCGCTCAGGTGTCTCGGGCAGCCTCTGGTTTGCTGAGCACTGCTCTGAGTCTCAGCGTTAGGAGATCTCCCTTCTGCACCCCCTTAGCCCAGTGTTTGGCCCAAGCAGGTATTTGATAAATAGTCATGAACTAAAATGAACGAACACGGAAGCGAATGGAAGAATGAATGACTGAGACACGAGGAACAGGCATGGCAACTAGCTCATCAATTATGCTGAGCCTGAGCTTGCCAAGGAAAGGCCCTCTGCGGCTAAACCATACCAGAAATGGGCACTCATTTGCTTCAATACATTAAGCCGGGAATTTTTAAAGGCTATTTATGTCTATAGAGAAACTAAGATGAAAGTGCCCCGTTTATCAGGACAGCTGTGGTCCAGCAGAATTGAGAGGCCTCCTGTCATGGATCAGAATCAAGAGTTAACTGTCCTCCGGCCAGCTCTAGGAAGTCTCCACCTAACACCAGATACAGGTCGAAGCTGAGGCTCCCCCTTCCTAGGAAGCCATCAAGTTTCCGAGGGGAAAATTCAGGATGCTAATTTACAGAGAGAAAGGACCAGGGAAAAGGGTGGGCAGCTCCAAGAGAAGTAGTGGTCTGTGTGGCCTTTCCCCCTCAACTTGAAAGCTTAATTGCATTGGCTGTTTTGCAGGGAAATTTCTATTAAAGAAAACTGATTGATCAAGTGGGGCTTATCTGCTGCTGGATATCCAGAAGGGAAACCCAGAGAAACCTGGAACAAGAGACATGCTCCGGGGCTGGAGAGATGGCTCAGTGGTTAAGAGCACTGACTGCTCTTCCAAAGGTCCTGAGTTCAAATCCCAGCAACCACATGGTGACTTACAATCATCTACAATGAGATCTGATGTCCTCTTCTGATGTGTCTTAAGAGAATGATAGCATATTCACATACATAAAATAAATAAGTTAAAAAAAAAAAAGAGAGACATGCTCCATCTCACCAGAGGCCTCAGGGTACTGGATCCTGGAGTCAAAAGTTCCTACAGCAGATAGATGGCTGAGAGAATGAAGAACCGTTTGCAGTGGCTTTATAGTTGCTGGATCATAAAGTTGGGGGCAAATTCTCCTGACCATGTTCTGATGACCTTGGTTATATACAGCAGAGCCTCAATGTTGGGTGGTACACAGCAGAGACTCAATATTGGTTGTATACAGCAGAGACTCAATATTGGTTGTATACAGCAGAGACTCAATATTGGGTTGTACACAGCAGAGACTCAATGCGTTGCTAAGGCATGGGGCCGTTAAGTCAACTGCATTGTGTACAATTACTAGATTATTGAAGAACTATCCTTGAAACGTATTGCTAGAGAATTCTGAAATGCTGGACATGAAGTGAGAAAAGTAAAACCTTAGAGTCGGTTAATATTTATCTTTTCGGAGGAAATGAGAGTTATCACCCAGTTTGTTTTGATTAGGTTAGATGAAAGGGCTATTTTGCTTTACCACACTTAGGTCTCAAACAAACCCAAAAGAAAGTAAATTAAAGAAAAACTAGGAAACCTTCGAAGGCCTGGCTTCACAGACCTGCATATCTCCCTTTGAACACACCAGAGCACAAGCCCCCACCAGGAACATCTGTGTGTGCCTGTGTGTCAGGGTAAATCAGCTCAGCCTTTCCACCTCGACCAGAGAGAAAAGAACAAAGGGCCTAACAGAGAGGGCAGCCCTCTAGGGTTGGGGGTATCTCACGAGGCCACAAAGATAGCAAAGAAGCAGTGGTCAGACAACAGTGAAATGACCATCCTCCCAGAGGGGACCATGGGAGGCCCTCCCAGAAGACAGCCTAGTGGAGCCAGGGAGGACAGAGCACATCCGCCAAGAGAAACAGCTTCAAATGATGACCCCTTGAAGGAACCATGAATTTCTTTAATCAACTGATTTCCTCTGGTGTCTAAAACGCCTCATTTAACAAGGCTTGTTCTGGGCTGAAATTGAATAGATGTAATTGACAAATGCTTGAATATGGGTTCCACTGGGGGTAGGGGCGGGGAGGGAGGTACCTCTCAGTTGGCTTTTCCAGAGCAATTACAGGAAGGGAGGGGGGGTAGATACTTGGAAGAGTTCTTGCAATTTGGATGGAGGTCCTGACTTCCCTCCTGACCTCCCCACCCCCACCCCCACCCCAGCCAGCACACACTCTGAGACAATGGCCAGATCTGCTAGGCTTTCTCCCCAGAGAGGGCCTAGGGCCACAGATGAAGCAGCTGTGAAGCGGTCAGGCTGTAATCAGCTTTAACCGGCTCACAGCCCAAGGAAAGTACAGACTCTTGCTCCTACAGTCCCGGGTGGGGCCGCCGGCCCTGGGATGGGGAGGGGTCTTAGGGGCGTCTGTCCCAAGCCATGTTCCTTACCAGGATCTAAATGACAAACTTACACTGCAGGTCTCATGAATCCCAAACTACACATGGAAAAGGATGTTTTAGCGCTTTGGATCACATGTCGCGTGTCACCCCCAGCATGATTTATAAGGACAGTAAATCAATGAGACAGTGAATGAAAAGTTAAAACACAACTCAAAATGGGTTTTTCGGGTGAGTCAATGCTACAAGATTGCTAGTTAAGTACAGTATCCCTTCTCTCAACCCGGGTGTGAGTTCTTTTTCCTTCCCAGTGCCTTGTAGCTCGGACACTACGTGGAAAGTGGAGGGGATTGAGTACACAGGTGGCCAAGGATAGAGGGTCTCTGTGCCATTGGGCTGTTTGGGTGAGACAAGACAACTGACCTTCCCCATGGCCCCAGGCTTCTATTGTCATAAGATATGGACTACACGAGATTAGAGTCACCATATCAATACCACAAAAAGGAAGGAAGAGGAAGGGGGAAAAGGTGGGAGGGGGGAGAGGAAAGGCAAAGAAAAGGCGTTCACTCGACTCTTACAATGGGAGGTGGGGGTGGTGGGCGGGCGAGGGTGGCGAGGTTGAGGACAGAAAAGCAAGGAGCCTCTAAACAGCGGGATACAACAATAAATGGGAAAACAGCAAGAGAAAAAGCACACTAGGTTAATATAGGAAAACTAGTTCTTTATTGAGATCGTATATTAGTATTAGTGGATTCTGTGTGTAACAATGTCATCATGCACACGATACAAAAAAAATAAAGGAAAAAAAAGAAAAAAAAAATAAAGAAAAGAAAAGGCTGGGCCCACCATGCTTCGGAAGGGGAACGGGACAAAAGCAGGCGTACAATGAGCAGATGGCCCGGGCTACACGACCACAGTGCGGTTCAGCAGGGTAACATCTCTAACCGAGCGCTGTACATTGTCAACTGGGGGATGTAAAAAAATACAGATCATGCTTTAGTTTTAGTACAAGAAAAGGTGAAAAGATACACAACCAAGAGGGTATTCGATACATAAAAATTACCCACAAAATAAGAACAGGAAGTAATTCAGCACAGCAGAACACGCTACCCCTGTTTAATGGAAAACCATTTTGCTGAGGTTTTTTGATTTTGTTTTTGTTTTGTTCTGTTTTACGTTTTTGGTTTTTTTTGTTGTTTTTTTGTTTGTTTGTTTGTTTGTTTGTTTTTTCTTTTCAGATTGCCAAACGGCATTCTGAGGCAGCTACTTGGGACTATTTTGGAAGGGCCCTCAAAGTAGGCGCCTTATTCTTTCATGATCACTGCTGTTTTCTTTCCGTTTTCAAGCAGGTCTGGCTGGCCAGGCAGCAGAAGGGAGCCCTGAGGGAGCCAGGGCAGATGTCCAAAGATGCTCTTGACGTTGTACAATTAAACAATTAGGACCTATGGCCACAGTGGCTCCCCTTAAGCCAGGGACCTCGGTGCACCAATTTTTCAGAAGCTGAAATAGCAGCAACTGTCATTTCATTATGGATTTTCTTTTTAGTATATATTTAATAAATTTTGCCTCCAACTAAATGGTATGCCTGGGTGCTGCCAGGAGACCAGCTGATGGTCACCCAAACGAGTGAGAAATGGGCTTCTACAGCCTTCAAGCCAAGGCAAAAGGAATCCACTTAACAGGGATTTACAGTGCAATGTAGTCAGCTAAACAAGATGAAGATACACAAATGGTTATTTCTCTGTATCTATTCTGAAATGGCCTACATCCTACACTACTACAATGGGAACTAAAAGAACAGGCTTAAGCTAGCAGACTATATAATAGTTTTACAAGAAAATTGTGGTTTAGGACCTTTGAGTTAAGCATTAGTATCCTCTATCGGAAGGTCATGAGTTTCTCAGTACATTGTGCTAAATTTCACCCACAGCCCAATTCACCCCTCAGACCCTAAAAATTCCTGTGGACGAGTTCACTGTGAAAGTTTGCCATTGCAATTCTGCCTGGCAGAATTGGTTTTGTTGGATTTTTTGTTGGTGGAGGGGAGGAGGGGTTATTAAAAATAAAATTTAAAGGCAGCTGAACGATTTGAATTTCAAACCATGGAACCAGCATGCTGCAATGGTATTTAGGGATCGGTGGTATTAATGAGAATGATAATGATTTAATCAGGATAATTATACTTTCAGGCTCAACATCCTTCTTAATCATTTTTGAATTTCTGCCTAGTGTCATGTTCCACACCCGTTTTTTAAGAGGAAATGCCAAGTAATAAGAAATAATTGTGTATTGGGGAGGGGGTGGCATTTCCTGATCTAGTTCGACTTCCCTCCCCTCTTACCCACCCCGAAGCTGGCCCGAGATAGGGGATACTGCCGCTTAAGTAGCAATGCCTTCCTCGGATGGACACAGGAAATGGTTAGGAGGGGTGTCACAATACAGCTAAATGCGGAGGCAGAAGGGTCACAGCGCACACAGCAGCGAGTTGACCATTCACTGAGCTACACAATGAAGAAAAAAAAAAGATTTGATAAATGCAGAATGTCATCACTCTATCATCACACACACACAAAAAAAAACCCTGCAGTTCAAACAGGCCTAGAGGGCCAACCTTGCCTTTAGGGTTCTGGGGAGAGGCGCGGGGTTGGGGACAGTTTGGCTAAAGGGAGGAGGGCTGGGCTTTCCTGGCCTGGTGCAGTCTGGCCCCTGGGGCTCACTAAAGCTCTGGCCCTGCGACCCCACCCCACCCCCACCCCTGCTCTGACTCGGAGGACCAGCCCGGTTGGCCAAAGGGAAGACATCATTCTTGTAAGGGCGGGAGGGGAGGGGGGAGGTTAGCCAGTAAGAATTTATGCAGCCGTGGAGTGGGAGAGAAGAAACATTTCCAAGAGAAATGTGAGTCCAGAGGCAGAATACAAAATGAAAAAAATGAAATGTATCTCAGATTTGCTTTGGGAAGTGGGAATTTTTGATTAAAAGAAAATGGAAGATGTGGGGATGGGGGAGAAAAGGGGGAAACCAAGCTATTGTTGCAGGGGAACGTAAGGAAAAGGGGGTGTGGGGTAGGGGGACCGTGCAAACACACCCCATATACCACAGTTAAAAACAAAGACAGCGCCAGCCTGCTGCTTGGTCAACCCTTGCCCCCGGCAAAGGCCTGGCGTAGGGGCAGCTTCCCACCTCGTTCTCACGCACAGCTCAACACCCAAGGAACAGACAACCCGCTCCGGACCGGCCCAGGGGTTCAAGGCAGCGCACGTCTGATTTCCGAAGCGCGTAAGCACGCGCGCGCGCGCAAGCACACACACACACACACACACACACACACACACACACGCACGCACACGCGCACACAAGCGTTCTGAACCTATAAATGAAACTGTCATACAAAGACAGTTGCGGAGAGGGAGGTGTGCAGGGCCACAGAATAAGGGCAATAAAACAAAAAGGATTAAATGAGAGAAAAGGAAGGAGCGTACGAGTGCCCATGAGAGGGAAAGGTCGGAGCAGGGGATGGGGCTAATATCAGATCCCAGCTCACTGGCCATCGGCCTTAAGGCCCCGAAAATGAAAAAAATACAAAACAGAACAAAACACAATATGCCTTAAAATTTAAAAAAAAAAAAGCAAATCACAGAAAATCAAACATTCTCATTCTCTCTCTCTCTCTCTCTCGCTCTCGCTCTCTCTCTCTCTCTCTCTCTCTCACACACACACACACACATACACACACACACACCACAGCATGCATCTCTCCCCTTCTTTCGGTCACACGGGGCTAGGTCGGGGAAGGGGCTGTAATTTGGAGGAACCACGTCCGCCGCAAATAATATAATAATAATAATAATAATAATAATAATAATAATAATAATAATA
>JADRCD010204750.1:25088-44696 GCA_019843815.1 Montemys delectorum | reverse complement strand
ACACACACACACACACACACACACACACACACACACACACACACACAGGATGCTGTGTGCCACTCTCCTTCCAGGTAAAGACGACCAAAGAGAAAACCTCTCAGGCTTTCAACTGACACCACACTCGAATAACTGGTCTTTCTTCCTCTTCAACTGTAATCTTAGGAAACCCTCTGGTTTTGTCCCACTGCTAAAGGAAGCAAAGGAAGAAAAACTGAAAATGAATGTGGCCAATATTATTTATTTGGATCTGCTGTCCCATTAGTTGGTGTATGGTTTGAGTGTAGAGTGGTATTTAGTACAGAAATGGCATTTTCTTTGTTTTATTAACTGGGAGTTTAATTGGTTTGTCCCCTTTGGCTCAGCTTGAGAAATGGCTGCATCTTGCATGCACACACTGTACATAATAATAGTGCAAACAAAAGCCAGACATCTGCTCACCAGACCTGCCCCTACGTCCTCCTCAGCACCGAGGGAAACATCTCCAGCGAGTCTCCAGTTGGACTTTGCAGGAATGTTGGATCTCGGCAGTGGTTTCCCTCTCACCTTTCCTGCGCGTTTATAGGGGCCTTTGAAGTTCCTCTGAACAAACAGGGTCTCTGTGTTTCACTTATTTCTGAGCCAACCCTGGGGCCTCGGTTCCATCAGCTCCTTATTAAGTGTTTAGTAATTTCGGTATCCACCTTTTTGGTCTTGCTCGCTTTGCAAACATCTGGAAGGAATTAGCTTCCAGGCCTCTGTACCATACCTATTTTGTGGTTCTAGAGAGAGTTGTGTGCTAGGGGATGTTGTTGCCCTTAACGAGCTTTCTTTATGGCGTTTAACTGTAAAAGGTCCCCCTCGTTAATATTAATAGACAAAGAGAGCAATGCCACTCCACCCTTATTGGGCAAGAGCTGTATTCAGAGCAAGACCTTCATGCTGAAAATGAGAGAAAAACCATGAAAATGGGGTGGAAATACAAGGTAAATAAAGGCATTATAATAGTACTAGGGCCAAGCGCTTGAGGAGTTTTGAATCTGTACCCATTCTATCCCAGAAGACAAACCACCAGCCTCGTGTGGCTTTTGAGCACTGAAAGTGAGCTGCTAAGATCAAAGTGTAGCCAGGTTCCATGGCATTGCACCTGCAATCTCAGCGCTCAGGAGGCTGAGGCAGGGGGCTTGCCGCAAATCTGAGGACAGCCTGGACTACACAGTGAAACCTCGTCTCAAAAAAACCAAAACCAGGCAGAAAGAGTAAAATTTAAGATATATGCTCGATTAAAAAAAAAAATTAAGCATTTAGAGTGCAAGGTATCTCATTAGGCATTTTATATAATTATATCCTGAAAATATAATAGTTTGGAGGTGTTATATTAAATAAAATATACTGCTACTTTCCCTCATTCCCTTTCGCCTCTTCAGTGCAGCTATTAGGAAGTTTAAAGTTACGTAACTAGTTTGTAAATGTGTCTTGTGCCATCTCTCCCTGGACAGCAGGGCACCAGAAGACTGGACAGATTGTTAAGCAGGATTGAAGGAGGGCCGGAAGAATTCCTATTACTGAGGATTCGCAAGCATTCCATAGCTGGGGCTGCTAAAGAGCCTCGCTGAGAAGCCACACTAGACTGCAACACCCCGAGCAGCAGCTGGAAGGAAATACTTATTCATAAGGTTGTTTTGTTGTTTTGTTTTGGTTTTGGGGGTTTTTTTTAAGACAAAATTTTAGAATCGGTTGCTAAATGCACTAAGGAACAAATAGGAAATAAGTAGATGATTACAGGGAACTGCCAGAATTAGCTAAAAGCCAAACTGACTTCATTAAATGCATTTCCATTTTTAATTAAATGACTAGACGGACAAATCTAGGGAATTATAGAAAAATGTCTGGTTTCAGAGAACTATGAGACAAATTCTCTAATGTGGCCAAATTTCATACACTTGTACTGGATTGGATAATAGGAGGTAAAACACAGCTGGTTGGAAATCCATGTCATATAGAGTCTTTAAAAAAAAAAAACTATTATTAGGAAGACATGTACAAAAGGTCACAAAAGTGAAAAATTAATCAAATTGACATATTAGAGACCAAACTAGTTTCTCAAAAAGCAATGTGTCACTTTTGAGGCCATGGCATTTAACCACCACATGCTACGTGCTACATGTATGCACATGATACATGCTCTGTGCATAGGTACTGCACAAAGCTGTTCTGCTTGAAAACAACGTCCATAAAAAAAAAGATTTTCTTTTCTAAAACACAACACAAACTATATGTGTGCTGGCTTATGAGCAAATACCTTACTAAATAGCCGTCTCACTTTATTATGCTGAAGTAGCCAAATCTAAAATATTCTCTTCATTCACTGGATAACCTCAATGACAGACGCTCTTAACAGTTGAGAAGGAAAGGGCGCCTAGTCTAACAAAGAGTTTTGTGGATGCCAGGACCTCCTTGTCCCACCAGCTCTCACTCGGAGGGTGTAGATCTTTGCTTCACTGCAAAACACGGCTTGACCCCAAAATAGCGGGAATTACAAGAAAAACAAGAACAAATAATTATAAAGGAGAGCATTTTTTATATGTTATATTGACTTTTTTTTTAGATATTTTTTTATTTACATGTCATATGATTTCTCCTTTTCCAGTTTCCCCTCCAAAAACAAAAAGCAAAAAACAAAAAACAACAAGAACAAACCCCTGTTGCCTCCCCCCCTCCCCCTGCTTGCCACTCCACCCGCTCCCACTTGTTGGCCCTGGCATTCCCCTACACTGGGGCACAGAACCTTCACAGGGCCAAGGGCCTCTCCTCCCATTGATGACTGACTTTGCAATCCTCTACTATACACATGCTGACGGAGCAATCAGTCCCACCATGTGTACTCCTTGGTTGGTGATTGAGTCCCTGGGAGCTCTGAGGGTACTAGTTAGTTCATATTGTTGTTCGTCCTGAGAGGCTGCAAACCCTTTAGCTCCTTTGGTCTTTTCTCTAACTCCTTCATTGGGAACCCTGTATTCAGTTCAATGGATGACTGTGAGCCTCTACATCTGTATTAGTCAGGTACTGTCAGAGCCTCTCAGGAGATAGCTATATCAGGCTGGATTATCCTTCCTTCAGTCTCTGCTAAAGGAGAGCATTTTTAATGATCTTAGAGAAGTCTTTGAGAAAGGCTGCCATGGGGCAACAAATGCCCTCCTTGACCTTCAGTGTGTGCCACAGAGGCTGGTGGGCGCTCATCAGGAGTGCTACAGAGGAGGTTTTCCCAGGAGGAGGAACTAAGATCTTCAGACTCCCAACTTGAAGCTAAGACCAGTTACCAGTATTTGGGGTCTACAGACATGATGTGGGTGCCCTCCTTGGGTGAAATTGGAGTAATATCACCTGGGATCCAGTTAGTAAATGTCAAACCAGAAATTATACTATGGACACATGGCTGGCTCCAAGTGTTTCATAGAACGAAGGGGCTTGATCAGAGCCCTAGTTTGTGGCATTTACCCATTTCTGCTATGTAAATTCTCCTGTTGTGGCAAACTTTAAGCTACCCACAACTTAATAACCAGATAACACTTTTTCAGAAAACTGAACCCAACTTTCACTAGCCAGTATGAGCCAGTTAGTTCCCAGTTCCACTGGAACTATATCACTCAGCCCTCAGAACACAGTGTCAGACAATCAACCCAATGTCTTGATCTTTTATACCTTCCCAAAATTGCATACTCGAAAAAGTTAAAATGAGGCCTGGCCTTTCTTTATGCAGTGGGTGGCAGTTAATAGAGAGTAAAGAGAATACGTGTGGAATGTCCAGCCTGACTGGCATATCTGTATCACACCATCTCTACACCAAGGCTCAGGGAATATCATGGAAGAAGTGAGGGAAAACTGATGGGGCCAGCAGCCTAGAGAATTGCTGGGAATCAGTGCTTTCTTGATGTGATGGGGGCATTGCACTCCCATGCCCACAGCAGCTGTGGTTGCCTACACAAGCCCGGAACAAGATCACACCCATCAATATTCTAGCTGGAGAAGTGAAGTCAGGTTTCGGTTTTTTTGTTTGTTTGTTTGTTTGTTTGTTTTTGTTTTTGTTTTTGTTTTTTATCAGTTCGGCTGTCCAAGCTCCAGTAGGTGACCCCACACCCACGCACATATGGGCGGCACTAATTGTACTCAGTGGGTTATAAAAGGAGGAAGAGAAGAAAGGAAGTTGGGAAGTGGGAAGAGGATGGGCGTTGGAAAGGGGTGAAATAAATTAAGAACTAAATACATTGTACTCATGTAGGAAATTACAAAAGAGTGAATGAATGAATTTATGAATGAAAACATAAGGCTAACAGGATAAGGAACAGAGGTGGGTAAAGACTAACAAACGTAGAAAAACTAGAATATGTTAGGATGTGGAGCACCACTGGCCATGGTAGGTACATGCTAGTGGAGTTCAGAGACAGTAAGAGGGGCTGGGACTGTATGGCGAGAGCCCTTGCCCAGTCCTTGCTTGGCACTTGTGAAGCTCTGGATTCAACCAACAGTCCCATGAGGTAAAATAAAAAGCAGCAAAATAGTCAATGAGCACCAAGCATCTCATGTTCTCTGTGAGACATTACTCTTTTTCTGATGTCTTTGGTGTACATAGAACTGTGTTATATAAGAATATTTTAACACAGGAATGTAATGGAACTTCATGATCCCATTAGCTTCCCCCCTCTCACCTATCCTCCTCCTGTCTGTCTGCTTTGTTCCTCTAGACAATTTCTTTTCTACTTTCCCTTCATGCATCTATGACCTAATGTATCCATATATGATCTTATGTATCCATATATGATCTTATGTACTCATATATGACCTTATGTATCCATATAAAATCTGCTACCCACAAGTGAATGAAAACATATAACATTTGTCTTTCTGAGACCAGCTTCATTTCCTTTCACAATTATTTACAGTTGCATCCACCTTCTTACCAATAATATTACCGTGTTTGCATTTATGACCAATAAAAAAAGGCTCACTGTGTGTTTTAACCAGGTTTTCTTGAGCCACTCCTCTGCTGACAAATGTCTAAGTCTTAGGCACCGTGAGCAGTGATGTAATAAGGATTCATGTGGAAGTATTGCTGTGATGTGTTTGCTAGGGTCCCTTAGGAGAACATCTCCAAGTAGTGTAGCTAGGGCCTGAGGGAGGTTTATTTCTAGGGTTTGGTTGGTTGGTTTAATTTTTAATTAGCATACAACATATTGGCATTTCAAAGACAGTTCATTTCAGTTGATCCTCCTTAGTCCCCATTCCCATACCTTTCCTGTACCCTTCTAACTCCAGGTGCCTTTTATCTGCTGTTCTGACATGTGTCCCATCACCCCCTTCTTCCTCAACACCTTTCCCCCTTTCATGATCCATTTTCTAGTTTCATGGCCTGTCACCACACTGATCCCCATATATACATACACATAGATGTTAAAGGCTAGGAGCAAGATATGAGAGAGAACATGTGGTATTTGTCTTTCAGAGCCTGGGTTATCTCCCTTGATATAATAATTTCCAGATCTATCATTTGTCTGCAAATTTCTTTAATTTTGTTTTTCTCTAAAACTGAATAAAAATTCCGTTGAATAAGTATGCTACATTTCCATTATTCATTCATTGGCTGACGGCTGTCTAGGCCGATTCCATCCCTTGCTACTTTCAACAGAGCAACACAAATGGCCAATAAATATATTTTGTTTAAGTGTTCAATGTCCTAAGCCATCAGAGAGATGAGAATGTAAATTACTCTGATATTCCCTCTCAACCCAGTTAAAAAGGTAACATCTAAACAAAAACAAGACAAAAAAAATGACAGTGAATGCTGGTAAGGATGTGGGAGAGGAACACTTTTCCACGGGTGGGGGGAATGTAAACTGGCATGGTAATTACAGAAAGTATTATAGAAGTTTCTCAAAATATTAAACATAGAACCTACCATATGGTTCAATTACTCCACTCCTGAGCATGTGCCCAAAGTACTCTACATCCTGCTTCAGAGATACTTGCACATGAATAAATGTTCGTCACCGACCGCTCTTGGCCTGTGATGGTTGTTTTTTCTTTTCAAAGTATTAATGACTGGGCCACATATAGTGGTACATGCCTGTAATCCCAGCACGGGGGAAGCAAAAGTAACATACTTCCGTGAGTTTGAGGCCAGTCTGGTTTATAGGTGAGCTCTAAGCTAGCCAAGGCAACACAGGGAGACTCTGTCTAAAAAGAAAAAAGAACGGAAGGGGGCCTGTATGTATGCAGGTATATGTGTACTTTATTTTCAGTACTGAGGACTGAACACAGGGAAGGCCTTGAATGTACCAGGCAAGTGCTTCCTGCTGGGACAAGCCGGCAGCCCGTTGCTGCTTTTCTTTTAATTATTTGGAGTTCCTTAACACTGACATCCATGTTCCCACAGCAGGGTATAAGGTTCTCTTCATCAGTAATTGTTGTTTTAGTGAGACTGCCTTCTGATTGGAGTGAGACTTGGAATCTCAGCCTTAGTTTTGATTTGTACTCTTTGATGTACGAGGAGGTTGAACATTTTCTGAAATGTTTGTTGGTTGTTTTTACTTCCTCTTTTGAGAAGTGTCTGCTGTTCATTTTATTAGCCATTGATTGGGTTATTTGACTTCTTGTTACTTAGCTTTTTTGCAGGGTGAAGGAGTTCTTCGTATAGTATAGAGAGTGATCCTCTGTCAGATGTATAGCTAGCAAAGCTTTTCTCCAATTCTATAGGCTGGCTTGTCACTTAACTGTTTCCTTTCCTGAACAGTAATTGGAAAATTTAATGATACTCCTTTTGCCAGCTGTTTCAAATAATTCCTAAGTAACCAGTCTTGGTTGGGTGTCATTGGTTATACTTCAGCAAGGGGGTAGAGATGCATGGGCCCCTCCCCAGTTGACGATTAACATTTGATGGGTCCAGTCTTGGATAGGCCCACTCTAGGCATCGGCAGCTGCTATAAGGCCATGTCTGCATTAGCTGTGCCATGCCTGAAGACAGCAGCCTTTCCCCTATATTCCAGCTCTTACATTCTTTGTACCCTGCACCTCCCCAATGATCCTTGAGCCTTAGGGGCAGTGGTATAAATGCCCTGCTTATGAATGAGCTGTCCCTTGTTTTCAGCACCTTCAACAGCAGAGCATCTTTGTACTCACTATTATTTATTACAAAGAGGGATTTCTCTAAGTAAGGCTGAGAGAGGCATTTGTCTATGGGCATAGAAATAAATATTTTAAAGGTAGGTTGGGACCATAACAATTTAGCTAAATAACAGTAGTAAGCTCATTTGTGGGGCCTAAGATTCTTCTGCTGTGAGGTTTTGTTTTTTGTTTTTGTTTTTGTTTTTAATGAGATTTCTAGTATCAAGCTGAATTCTTTCTTGGGCAACAAGCCTCAAATCCAACCAGTGAGCTGTTGATTGCTCCTGAAACAGCCATTAAAGTGCAGCTGGGCATTTCTTATCTGGCTAGTTGATGTTGTAGATCACAAGCCTCACAGCTTGGAAAAACCATTGGTACCACCCCATACATACATACATACATACATACATACATACATACATACATACATGTACATGCACACATTCTGTATAGTAATTCCAATACCATAAAAGCTAGCCATTAGAGAGGAAGTTTCTAGGTCAGTTCCAACTTGATTTCTCTATATATGATGAGCAAACTGCATGGTGTCTTCAGTAAATAGGATCTTCCAACTAGCTCTGGTGGGCATCCAAGAAGAGTGACAGGACCCTTAATTATTTTGAAGGAGTGCTGGGGTGTCCCTGACCAACAGCTGGTGAGGGAACATTGTACACTTGGCCCTGGAGTTTTTGTTTAGTAACCCTGCCCTTCAGAAGCGGCACTCCGCAGACATGCAGGTTCTCTCCTCCCAACTCTTTTTTTTTTAACATATATATTTTAATTGACCTACAAACTAGTAAGTTTCCACGTGATTTTTTTAACTTATATATATTTTAATTGACCTACAAGCTAGTAAGTTCCACATGATTTTTTTAGTTAATTCTTCCCATCTCTCCCTCTCATCCTCCATCCCTCACTCCCCATTTCTGCTTAAAATTTTCACCACCACCCCAAATCTCTTATCTCTTTCCTGATGTCATCTATATTTTGCTCTCCTCCCTCCCTTAAGGCAACCCAACCCTCATGGTCCCTTGAGTCCCCTCACCTCTTCAGTTATCCCAGCCTCCAGCAGTGTTCTCTTTTCCCCTGAGGACTAATTTGTTAAGGTCTTTTGTATTTCCATGTAAACTTCAAGAATATTTTTCTTCGAAGAATGACATTGGAATTTTAATGGGGACTGCATTAAACCCATAGGTTACTTTTAGTAGTGAGGACATTTTTATGACCTATTACCTAGAAGGGAGGAGTGTTTCCCTACTTTGGATGTTAGAGTATTGAAACAATGCATCCGAAAGAATTGGAATTTTCCCTGAGAAATATCATGCTGGTGGAGGGAGGAAAGAGATGAAAAGCTAAGCCATGTAGCCAGAGGAGACTTTGTCTTCTTGAGAGAGAACACTTCGCAAAAGATACAGGAGCTGGGACAATGATGGGTCATTGAAGGGTGAGGCCACAACTTGTCCAGGAATGTTGGGCAATATATAACTCTAAACCTTTGGCCAGGACCTTGAAGATGAAGACAGTGGTGGGAAACAAGAAGTGGGTGTTATAAGATCTATTTTCTCCTTAACAATGTGGACACAATGAATACATTATCATTTTCATTTCAATTGTTTTCACTATTAATGTAGCTTTTTATATTGGTTTACTAAGAACTGCTGAGTCTGGCTTGTTGTGACTTCGGGAGTGCAGGCTTTGACCCTAACACTAATAGCATTTTTACAATATTAATTCCTATAATTTATCATTAAGTTCTTTCCATCTTCCAGGTCATCTTCAATTTTTTCTGTGTTTTAAATTTTTCATTGTAAATGTCTTTCACAACCATGATTAGGTTTATTACAAGGGTTTGTGGCTTGATTTGGTTTTCTGTTTGAGAAAAGTTTGAGTGAGATTATTTTCCCAATTTCTTTCTCATCATGTTTGTTGATCCATAGGAAAGCTACGGTTTTTTCTGTGTTCACTTTGTATCTTGCCACTTTGCTGAGAGGGTTTATCAGCTCTAAGAGCTCTCTGGGTGGAGTTCTCAGTGTGTCTCATGTATAGAATCCTATCAACAAAGAAGCATGCTTTATCATCTTTTTTTCCTGTGGGTATTCCTGTTGTTGCCTCCTCTTCCCATGCAGATGTAGCTAAGACTTCAAGCACTATATTGAATAACAGTGGAGAACATGAGTGTCTTTGTCTTATTCCAGATTTTAGTATAAATGTTTTGAGTTTTCCCCTATTTAACATTATTTTGACTGTAGGTTTGTGTTTATAACCTTTATTGTCTTGTGATGTTTCCCTTTCTTTCTCACTTTCTCTTTGTTTCTTTAAATGAATGACATTTTTTGAATAACACCCTTCCTGTTATTGTTGGCTCAAATGTTGTCAAGGGGAAAAAAATACAAAAACCAAACCATTACAGTTTACCACATTCCAGAATCTACTTTGTTTTCTTTTTTATCTGAATACAGTTTCCCCGTCTACTCTTCCTAATTGCACCCCAGTCCATCTTTCATTTAGATCTACTCCATTCTTTCTTTCATTAGAAAAGAATAGGCGAAATATTCAACAAAGGGGAGATAGAACCTATAGAGACCACCTCCAGTAGATAGGCACAGCCCCCAGTTTAGGGATGGGGCTACACACCCATCTCAAAATTTTTAACCCAGAATTGTTCCTGTCTAAAGAAAACACAGGGACAAAAAATGGAGCAGAGACTTAAAGAAAAGCCATTCAGAGACTGCCCCACTTAGGGATCCATCCCATCTACAGACACCAAACCCAACACTGTTGCTGATGCCAAGATGTTGCTGGTATAGCTGTCCCCTGAGAGGCTCTGCCAGTCCCTGACTAATACAGATGCAGATACTCACAGCCAACCATCAGACTAAGCCTGCAGACCCCAATGGAAGAGCTAGGGAAAGGAATGAAGGAGCTGAAGGGGATTGCAACCCCATAGGAAGAGCAACAATGTCAACTAACTGGACAGCCCCCCACCACCACCAAGCTCCCAGGGACTAAACCACTAACCAAAGAATACACATGGAGTGACCCATGACTTCAGGAGCATATGTAGCTGAGGATGGCCTTGCTAGGTACCAATGGGAGGGGAAGCCCTTGGTCCTGTGAAGGCTTGATGCCCCAGGATAGGGGGATGCTAGAGCAGTGAGGCAGGAGTAGGTAGGTGGGTGGGTGGAAGGGCACCACATAGAAGCAAGGGGAGGGGATGGGATAGGGGAGTTGTAGAGGAGAAACTGGGAAGGGGTAATGTAAATAAATAAAATAACCAATAAGAAAAGAAAAGATCAGGCTTCTAGGAAATAAAAACAAAATAAAATATAATAAGGCAAAATGAAAACAATCATATTAAAGTTGGATAATCCAAGCCAACAGTGATGCGTTTCTTATATTCAAAGTTTCTTCCATGTTTTTATCATAAAGAGCGATATTCTGGATTTTGTCAAACACCTTTCTTACGTCTATGAATATAATCATGTAATTTCTATCCTTAACTATATTTATATGATGCATTATGTTTATTAATTCACATTAGTTGAGCCATCCATTCATCCCTGGAAGGGAGTGAATTCACTTATGGTGAATGATCTTTTTGAGGTGAGAAACCACAACTCTGAAGGGGCCACGGTATAAGGATAAGGAACTAGTGCTCAAAAACATCAACACATTTACCTGAAGCCACAGTATGAGGGCGGGGGATGCTGGATCTGGCCGAGTCTACAGCTAAATATATTCCTCTATTCCTTCCTTGTATTCTCCACAAAGGACGAAAGCTATGTCTGAAGCTTAGCTGGAAGGGAGGGCAGATTTAAGGGCATTCCTACAAGTGGAGCCCCGGGAAGCAGAGGAGCTGCCCTCTTGGTGCAGAGTCTGATTTAAACGGCCTCCCTGTGCCAGGGCCACTCCTGAGACAGAACTAACAGAGAAATCAGGCAATGCAGATGGCAGTGAACTTGAACTCCAAACCCTCCACCCTCAGTCAAAGGCTTCTCACTGTTAACCCTATCAACTTAAAATCCCAGGAGTTTTGCTTAAAAATCCCAGGAGTGTGAGTTAAGGAGGTATACGTCTCCAGTTTCTTCTTTTGGAGCTGAAAAAGAAGTACTGGCCAATTTACACTTTATTGTGACTATTTAATAGGTTAACTCTGAAGAAGCACCGAGCACAATGACTGCCACAGTGTGGGTGCCAGTAAATGTTACACTGCTGTCCTCGGCAGGGAGGCAGGGAGGCAGGGCTGTCTTCTAGGGCACTGCCTGACATTTTGCGATGTGTTCAGAAGCTAGCGGAATGCCTTGTAAGGAACAGAGCTTCAGTTGCAAGTGTGGTTCATTACCGCGGGGGTAAAAAACACTTCTAACGACAACTAAAACAAATATTTATGCACATATAGGAATCCATCACAGAGTCAAGAAGTCGGGGCACACTGTTGTCAGGACTAGTCAGTCCATGAGGATGAAGGAGGTGAGCTGTCGGGCAGAGCACCTTAATAGTATATTTTCCTCTGTCTGAAAGCTTCTTTAACTTATTTGCTGTACCCTCCCCCTTATCTCTGAGGGATACATCTCAAGGTCCCAGTGTAAATCCGAAACCATACATAGTATTGAAGCGCTGTGGGGGTTTGAACGAGAATTCTTCCCATAGGCTCTTGTATTTGAACCCTTGGTTCCCAGTTGATAATGCTGTTTGGAGAGGTTAAGTAACGCTCGTAACGTGCAGTCTCTATGACTCTCTTAAGGAAGCCAAATGCCTCGTCATCTAATTAGTGACGCGCATGAATGGATGAACGAGAGTCCCACTGTCCCTACCTACTATCCAGCGAAACCACAGCCAAGGGAACGGGCTTGATGGAATCAGCGGGGGAAAGAAGACCCTGTTGAGCTTGACTCTAGTCTAGCATAAGAGAGTGCAGCCTTGCTGGAGGAAGCACGTCACTGAGGCAAGCTTTGAGAGTTTACATAGCCTTGCCACACTTTCAATTTGTTCTCTCCTGTGTGTGCTTGAAGATGTGGTTTTTTTAGCTCCCTGTTCCAGCTGCCTGCTGCCATGCCCCCCTCCCAGCTACCTTATTAGGTTCTCCCTCTGGAATTTTAAGTCAAAATGGACTCTGCTCTAAGCCACTTTTGGTCATGGTGCATTATCACAGCAACAAAAAACAAGTACCTAATAAGTAACTGTATGTGCAGATTATATATATATATATATATATATATATATATATATTCATATATATACATATATATGTGTGTATATATATATACATATATATTCCTACATGTACATGCTTACAATAAACCTCAATTTATAAGCCAGACACATTAAAAGATGAGTGATTACTGCTGATAAAAGAGAACAACTGTAAAGCATCAGTAGATTGACGTTATGTGGCTTTATCCTGTATTATTTTTTCTCTCAGTCCTATGGTACCGTGCTCACTCTTGTGCTAGTATAAAATGATACAGTGCCTGAACGATCAAATCAGTCCAAGTGAACGGCACAGGCGTAGTGATGCAGAGTCAGGTACCACTGGTCTCCCAGCTGTACAAGGCAAGCCAGCGATGGAGCTCACAAGGCTTGAAGAGGCTCTGTAACTTCAAGAAGAGCCCTGTGCCTAGCACTGCAGTCAGAAGTACTGATCAGTAACTGCATGAATAGGCACTGAAGGGAACATGGTCTGAGGTACGTCTTGACTTCAGGGTTAGCACCATGCACTCTCTGTGAGTATGTGCTAACTCTGTCACTCCCAACACTCATTTCTCTAACCTAGTGTGTCTTCGCAGGCTGAGCCTGGAGTGACTGCCTGCTTGTGTTTTTCAGAAATGACTGTGACATCCACCTATTTGTTTTCTGTGGGATCTGGCTCTGATTTTGGCATACAGCATGTGCCATCATCTGGCCTTTATTAAGTTGCATCAGTAAGAGAGTAATTCATACACTAAAATATTACAGCCCCACTATTTACATAGCGAGTCACTAACTGAAAACAGTTTTGTTCGATTCTGCTTTTCTCTACTTTGAAAATTTTTCCTTAATGAGCTTGGAGTAGTTTTATAGTTTTAAAAAAAAAATGTAAGACTAATTTATCCTTGATACAGAAGCATAGGCCGAGAAACTTCTATTGCTAGAGACTTTGAAAACTACGCTCTGCCCACTCTGAGGATCAGAAGGTCATCTTCCTAGGGATGGTGTCCGCACTGTGTGAATTATGGTGTGCTTTCTCATGAGATGGGCAGCTGAAATGGGACATACATCTCATCGTTAGAGATTCAATTTCTAAACGCCTCTTTCAGTTTGAATCCTAAGATAACTGTCTGAACAATAAGGGCATTTCCATAACTGGGCTTCCTCCATAGGAAATGATACTCATGGCAACTCTTTGACCAATCATACATTGAGCATCAGCTACTGTCAGGCACTAATGATGACACAAAGATTCAAAATCATCCATGCCTCTACTGTTATAAGGATAGTATTACAGTACTGTACAATATTGCTCTGCCAGGAGATGAGTTACGAAGAGGGCACATAACACAGAGATCAGAACCCTTCAACAGCCATAGCTTCACAGTGGGCATTTGCTCAGCACACACAAGTGAATGGGTGATAAAGGTAGGTAGTGATAGGGGACAGCAAGAGTATGTGTGAATGTGGGATTGATGAGGCCACCTCTCTCTGAGCATGGATATGTGTTATGCATTGTTAAAGCACTGCAAAACTGTATTTAAAACACCTGCTGATATCCATGGTAATATGGGAAGCACTCCTGATATTTAGTTGAGAGAGAGAGAGAGAGAGAGAGAGAGAATGCAAAGATAGAAGAGTGGGGTAATTGAACTCTTTGCTTAGCTGTTGTTTGATTCCATTACTTGCTGCCTTGAATAAATGAACTATAAGTCTAGTAGCCAGCAGGACTTCCCTATGCCAGCACTAGTCTGTCTTAGTTTACTCTGTGGACAACAGTGAAAAGGCTACAGCTAGTCATCTCAGCTCCTGCAGCTTGACCTGAGCTGTTTGAAGTGGTGTGTACCTTTTGCTATCCCAGAACCTGACAGACTCCAGATGGCCTGGAAACCATTTCCACATTTGCCAGAGGGTGAGTACTTCCCCTGGTGGAAGGACTACTGTGACTGGTGCTGAGAGAGAACATCATGACTGAACAAAACCCAAATCCTGGATGACTGGACTGGGGTTGGTACTAAGGAGCAAAGGTGTAATTGGCCCGAATGAGCAGCTATGGCTGGCCCTAAAATCAATGGCTCTGATTGATGCAAATAAATGGCTGTGACTGGTCCAAACACTACTGCTCATGCTCACTTAGTGAATCATCTGGGAGACACCTAGGCCCTGGCTTTTGAGCTCAGCCCATTGGCAACTACCACTTGACAACTGAAAAGGTGGTGGAGGGAATTCTCCCACCTGGTAGATGACCCTGTCCATCTACCATTGGTCCAATAAACAACAGGCAACCTGTCACTGGGGGATTCTGGATATATCTCGAACAAATTTCTCAAGTGGCCTGCTGAATGTCCAGGTCCGGAGGAACCATGGAACCCTTGGCTCACATACCTATCTCTGCCCTGAAACAAAAAAAAGAAAGAAAGATCAATCTAACCGCCAGCAGAACTACTCTTATGCCAACACTAAGCTGTCTTGGACTTTCCATGGATACCTTGAGACATTTATGAAAAGATTACAAGTCATAGTCATAGCCCCAGCTCCTGAACAAAAGAGTCCTTTGTCCAACACTCGTGCCAGAGGTAAGCACCCCAAGTCATCCCAGCAGTAACCAGTAAAGAGCTGTAGAAGACACAGGGTAGAGAGGCCCATTGCAGAGGAGGTAGAGAGTACTCAGTTCAGGAAGACGGAAAGCACAGAGTGTGAAGTGAGAGAGAGCAGAGGCTATAAGGAACCAAACAGGAGACCCTGCAGGGTCTGGTTACCACAAGAGTTTTAGAAGACAATCTAGGAGTCCCCATACACAGGGCATGCAAGGAGATGTTACTTGCTGAAGCTTCCAACTACCGAAGGTTGCTGACAACTACTGCCAAATAAAAGGACAACAAGGGCTCTTCAGACCACTACTGAAAGCAAATCTTCTTGCCTCCCTGCTATTTTTAGCCCTGCAAAGCAGTGGTTCTTAATTTGTGGGTCATGACAAATGACCCTTTGGGGTAGAGTGACCCTTTCACAGGAGTTACAGAGCAGATACCCTGGACATCAGATATTATACTATGATTCATAACAGTGGCCAAAATACAGTTATGAAGTAGAAAGGAAATAATTTTATGGTTGGGGGTCACCATGACATAAGGAACTGTATTAAAGGGTTGCAGCCTTAGGAAGGGTGAGAGCCACTGATGTAAAGTAAAAGAGCCCTCCAGCAACTGACTGGTACTAAATGCATGGAGCAGTGGCTGTGGGGATGGCTCTGTGTATAAGAATACTTGCTATGAGTTAAGATCCCCAGTACCTGCATAAAGCATAAAAAAATCATGTGTGCCTGTACCCCCAGTGCTGTTCAGGGAAGAGACAGAAGGACCACTGGGGCTTGCTGACGAGGTAGCTTACTAAAGGGGAAAAAATGAGGCCCTGTCTCAAACAAGTAAGACAGAGAGTAATACAGCAAGACATCTGACAGCCTACTCTGAGTATGAGTATGAGTGCACATAGTACAAACTTATACTACACCTATATGCCCCCATACACACACACACACACACACACACACACACACACACACACACACACACAAGCTGACTTTGAGGGGGGGAAAGTATGAGCTAACTAGCATATCACACTGATTGATTGTCAGGAGCCTAAGACCTAACTCATATAAGGTTCTCAAAGATATAGCATTCTTATCCTAAGGAAGAAAGCAGGCTTATAAGTAGGCCACAATGTACTCCAATTCTATGAAACCCTGACCAGCTGGGCCATGCACCCAGCAGAAGGGTGGGGACAACGCAAGAAAACATGACCACCAGAGGGTCACTTTCATGCCTTTTGGTGAAGTTTGAGGCTGCCCATTCAAGAGGAAACTGTATATCAAGATAAGCGTGAAAATTCTTCTTCTCTGGAGATTCTTCATACACACACACACACACACACACACACCACACACACACACATGCACACATACACACACACACACACACACACACACACACACACACACACACAGAACTGCCAAAAGAAATTACTTTTCAAGACATTAGGGTAAGCTAGTACTTTCTAAATAGAACACCAATAGCACAAGAACTAAGCCCAAGAATCAACAGATGAAGTTACATGAAATTTAAAAGCCTTTCGGCAAAGAATGCTCTCAGTGGAGCACACAGACAGTCCATGGGAGAGAACATCTCTACCAGCTGTACTCCAGACATAGAGCTGACATACAGGACTATGACTGCAGAACTTAAATACCAAGGAAATAAAAATGCCAACCAACAACTAGGCTAATGAACTGAGTCCACAGTTTAAAAAAAAAAAAGCACAAAAGACTAGTAAGTACTTCTTAAAAGTCGTCAATGTCTCTAGTCACCAGGAAAGGCAAATTAAAAGTACTTTGAGGAACCACCTCAACCCAGTCAAGATACAATCATCAAGTCTGACAACAAATGTTGAAGAGGATGTAATGAAGGGAAAAACCCTTATTCACTGCTGGTGGAGTGCAAATTAATACAGCCAATATGGAAATCAATATAGAGATTTCTCAAAAAAATAAAAATAAAAAGATAACACTGTATGATCCATTATCCCACTCCTGGGCATAGATCCAGAGAACTCTATACCCTGCCATTGAGATGCTTGCATATCTGTGTTTATTGCTGCTTTATTCATGATAGCAAGGAATGGGAACCAAGCTAGACATCCATCAACAGATGCATGGACAATGAAAACCCGGCAAAATGTAAAATAGAATATTATTCATCTCTAAAGAAATTGAAATTTGCAGGGACATGGATGGATTTGCAATGTATAGTATTAAATGAGGTCACCTGACCTCAAAAAAGAAAGGATAAGTTTTCTCTCATATGTAGATCCTAACTTATAATGTATACATCATTCATGTGTGTAAACAAACAAATATGTAGTATATGATAACATATAGGAAGGAGACCTACCAAGGGTGACAGGCGATGAGGATGAGCCCCTCAAGAGGATACGAAACGAAACATTGGTTGGTTGGTTGGTCGTTCATTTGTTTGTTTGTTTGTTTGTTTGTTTGTAGTTTTAATTCTGCCATGGTTCTCTCTCTCTCTCTCCCCTCTCTCTCCCTCTCTCTCACTCTCCCACCCCCCCATAGCTACAAAAAAGAATACAATTGACAATGAAACGTATAATTGTATAACCCTAAGCAAAAGTTCACAGTGTCCAAACAGCCATGCTAACTATATAAAAGTTCACTAAGGTGTCTAGAATTTGGATTGGCCACGTATGTGCTTGAGCGGTGACCTTAGTTTTATTTGTGTGTCCACTAAAAGAGATTTCTATTTGGAAAAGAGGACAAGATTAGAGTCAGTACCCTACCACCTAGACAGCTAAGGAGATCGAAGAGAGTCCAGTTTTGCCACCCATGCAGCTTTGGGTCTTAGGCGACCTCCAGGCCAAGGAATAAAAAATTGTGAGACCATTTTCATCTTTGCTGAACCGTCTTGAAGCATAGCAAAGGGAATCCCATATGCCCAGCCAAACCCCTTCAAGTTGCCTTTCACTCCACCTGAGTCCTATAGATCACCCCCATTCTGGCTCCCTCCTCCTGATTTCCCCTCCTCCTCTGTCTATGGTCTCCCAAAGCCTTCATACATAAGCACTTTTCATCCCAGCTGCTGCCCCTCCCTCCTGACTTTATTCCTCCTGTGGCCGGCAGCTCTTTCTTCCCTCCTGAAGTAAATCTCTTTCACCTTTCTGGACCCTGTTCCAATCACCACCACTGTATTTTTATATTTGTGGCAGAAGTTTAATAGGTGGGAATGCAGGGGAATTCTTTGCAGAGGCCAGAATGCCCCAGAGAAAGATTTGTTTCCTTACGGTCTACAGCAGCAAGTATTTCTAGGTCTGCTGGCTGGGTTTCTTTCCGATAGCGCCCACATTTGGGGGCATTGCTCACTCTAAAAGCATAAAGCCAACATCATCAAAGTTGTGTGGAACTCCATCTTCTCTAACTTACTCAAGTCTTTCCAATTTGTCCGTAGCAAACTAGCCCTGTGCCCTGCAAGGTGGCCAGCTACAAGAACACCATTTCTTTTGTAATGCCATCTTCCCCTTGGGAGTTCCCATAGGGCAAGGACCCTGGTCTGGAAAATGAAATGGATTCACATGTTATTATACTTCATGTTTAGTAAAATGAATTTGAACTTGCATAAATTTCCTAAAGCATTTTTAGTCCTGGAACCACGAGGCAAGTCATGAAACCCATAGCACACACAGTTGCTTCCCACCCCAACTCCAGCTCCCATGCAAGGGGGGTCACCAGAAAGCCCTTCTTGCAGAGCCTTTGCCAAGCAAATTGGGGAGAAAAAGGCCATCGTCTTTTCCTTTACTTGGACCAGACTCGACCCGGAGCCCATTCTGGCATCCGAAGAGTTAATCTGCTGCCACCTAGTGGCTCTCAGCCAATATGCAGTACACCCAACTCTCAGGAGACTGAGGGCGTTGTTGACTAAATTGGAGGTGGGGTGCCTGGATGCAGAGCAAGTCTCTTCCATCTCAGAGGATACTGATGGAGGCTTTTTTGAAAATCAATCTGTCTCTGTTTCTCTGTCTCAATCTCTCTCCCTGTCTCTCTGTCTCTGTCTCTCTCTGTGTCTCTGTCTGTGTGTGTGTGTGTGTGTGTGTGTGTGTGTGTGTGTGTTTCTGTCTCTCTCTGTCTCTCCTCCCCCCCCCCCCCCCCCCCCCCCGTCTCAACCCCCTCTCTGTCTCTCTACCCTCCACCCACCCCACCCCCTTCTCTGAGGCAAATAGGGCCTGTTTCCTGCCGACCTGAAGCAGCGCAATGATCCAGGCTGGGATCTCTTGCAAGTTTTCCGCTGTGGGGTGCCGCAACAGCTGTGACCCTTTCTTGATTTTGATGTAGACTTCAAGGGCGCCGTCCCCAGCAGGGGAACATTTTTACCTCAGGAGCCTATTCACTTTGGTAGCCTTGGCAGGGAAAGTTCCAGAAGCTTTGATTACACAAATACCTCTGCTAGGTACAGGCTCGGTCTTGGCAACCTGGAGAGAGAGAATGTGCACGTAGGCTGATTAAACCAAACGACCTGTTTCCTTTGCTGGGACTGGGGGCTGGGGGTCTTCAGCTTAGAAATGATGTTTTTCCTTAGCTGCGTTGCCTGGAGACTTGGAGGGTTTAATTAGGGCTGGGGAGGGTTTTTTGGCTTCTGCAGCTGCCTTCTCTCCCCCAGGGTTGCAGAATGAGAAAGTGTGTGTGTGTGTGTGTGTGTGTGTGTGTGTGTGTGTGTGTGTGTG
>JADRCD010204750.1:0-25078 GCA_019843815.1 Montemys delectorum | reverse complement strand
GTGTGTGTGTGTGTGTGTGTGTGTGTGTGTGTGTGTGTGTGTGTGTGGTATAAGAGGAGGAGGGAAGGAGAGCCGGAAGGGGGGAAGAGAAAGAGAGAGCGCGTGAGCAACTGAGGCACAGGCCAAAGTGTCTGGGAAGTGAAGTGAATTCGGTACTGAAACATACACATATGTTTCCTTTGGGTTCCGTTGGTTCCACTTAGTAACTTAACCTTCCAAACCACAGTGAGACTTGTGGATTCTGTGTGACACTCCGGAATCAGGACAACTCACTGGAAGTTGTAACTTTCTTCCTTCCATCTAGGGCTACACTTTGGAAACTTGTCTAAACATTCTCAAGCAAAGAGAAGGACCGTCCTGGGCCAGTGTCTCCTTGACTGTGAGTTCCAAGGAAGAAGCAAGGACGCCTAGGTTGGCGGGAAGCAGCCAATTACACAAAACCATAGTTATAATCCTTCATGATAGCGGCATGCCTTGGTAATCCTCAGCGTTTGGAAGGACGAAGGCAGAATTTCCTTGCCTGCTTTCCTGCGCCATGTATGTGCTTACAGTCCTTATTTTTTCAATAGTGTTCCGGTTATAAAAGGATTAAATACATAAGTACAACCTCTCATGCCCAAAGCCAGACTTTTTAGCAGTGGTCAGAGATTTGGCTGGCCTAACTCCTGTGTGGAGTGCCCACGGACTACAAATGTGTTTGCTGCTTTCCCAAAGCAGCCTGGGAGACCATTCCTTGGGCCGGGGAGGGAGGTGTAAAGGAGAGTGTGCACCTCTCTGCCTAGCTACTTTTCCACTGTCGGTTTCAGCTGTGCCTTGACTGACAGATACACAGCTCCAGCCTCCATTTCCATGTGTGTCACTGGGCTCAACGCTTGCATCTGTGTAAGTATCTCTCTGATACTGGCTTAAGGCACACTCCAGTGGGCTGGGGTCTAAAGGATCACGGTAAGGGCTGGTCTCTGAATGGCAACACATTCAGAAGCCTTTGGATTAAATATTCCACTTAGCTTTAAGTGAGAAACATCAGCCTTAATAGTAGGTAAAACACAGCTGCAAGTACCTGGTGCTACGGTAGAACTCAGAGAACACATTTTTTTTAAGATTTATTTTTGTTGCATGTATTAAATCAGGATTGATAGAGGCTACACAAAAGTTAAAGAAAGATGGGCCTCTCCAGAAGCCGAATTTTCCCTTTAGTCAGGACAGCCAAAGGGCCACGGTCTCTCTGCAGAATTGCATGCATTGCTTTGGGGTTTTATTGAATAGAAAAGGGGAAACATAGGGAATGGAAGATTCCCCTGCTATTCTCAAAGAAGTCTGTTGGTCATCCCCTTATTAGAAGTGTCAGGAACCTCCCAGTCCGTAGGTATCAACACCGAAGTCAGTTCCCGGGGCTTCTCAGTCAGGCCTCTTAGTCATTAACGCCTCAGCATGTATATGAGTATTTACATGTGTATGTATGTGTAGCACATGTGCAGTGCCCTTGGAGGGCAGAAGAGGGTGTCAGATCCCCTAGAACTGGAGTTAGAGACAGTCATGAACCACCCTGTGAGTGCTGGGAGCCAAGCCCAGGTCCCACCTCTGTAAAAGCACCAGGTGCTCTTACCCAGCAAACTGCCTCCGGAAAGAATGTTAAAAAGAAACAATCAAACTAATGAAATGGAACAATGCATGTGTTTGATTGCTATTTTTTAAACAACATACGAGTACAGAGAAGCAAAGAAGAAAATGGTGGGTACCAGAGCATACCCAGAGATAGAAGAAGTGGGAAGACACAGGTCAAAGGTTACAAACTTCCACTACACAGGAGAAGCCTAGCAAGCTAATGCATTCTATCAAAATGATGCTTAAAGTATCACTCTATTACATACTAGAAATTCACTAAGAGGTAGAGAGCCAGTGTTCTGCGGTGAGCGCACACATAAGCCCACACACAAATTTTTTAATTAGAAAAATCAAGGTGTAAATGCACATTAAAATGTCATGCTATCTGCATGTCTGGATCCTCCGGGCTGATTCTTTTTCCTCTATGTAATTCTTAGCTCAGTGTTGTGCTTCTCCACCTTCGCCCACCTCCTTCAGTTTATTTGTGAGAACAAAGTCAAAGTGTTCCTTTCAAAATGACAATCCAGGCCCAGGCCGGGAGGGGCTCAGCCAGTAAGATTCCTGCAAGAAAACCTAATATTTCTGGGACCCACATGGTGAGAGAAGACCAGTTCCTCAAAGCTGTCCTTTGACCTACACACACACACACACACACACACACACACACAAACACACACATGCACGCACACGCTACTCACACACAACAAATAAAACCCTGCACATACATTGTCTTGATAACTTATCCTCTCCTTTTACTTACTTCACTAGACTGAACCAGAAGCATCATATACACAAGGAGATTTTTTTTCTCTGTCTTGTTCACAGTCTGATCTTAATATATAGAACCAGGTCTAACATGTAGAAGACAGTTACAACTATTTACATAGTAAATTCTATTTTGCCTTAAATGTTCTCAAGATAAACCAGTTGCTCAATAGTGAGAATTTGAGGCCTAAGAGGTACTTAAAATTCCTTAACTGGAGAGCTAGACATGGTGTTCTCTTTCCCTCTCCCCCCTGGAGACAGCCCTAGAAGCCCTCTGGACACTGGAGCGAGTGAGCAGACCTCTCTCAGCTCATTCCAATGGCCCTAGAAGCAAAAAATTCATAAAATTATGAAGAGAAATGAGAACAGTTTCTTTTTGTTTTTCCATAGCAATCATGCTGCAGTGATGAAGCTAGTAAGTCATGTGAATGTTCTTATAAAATGAACAGTACAGGGGTCTTTCTCTATCAAGGAGTTACGACTTCAGTAAATCATGTAAAGGTCACCCCAGATTTTTTTTTCTCAATGATGCTTGTACTTGAGAAAAAAAGAAACCCAGGGCCCAGTGTATATGAGGATTGGAAGTTTTGAACTGTAGCTGTTTGTCCCCTTGTCTGGAAAATGACCTGGTTTGAACTAAGTGCCCTCTAAAGGCAGCTCTAAAACCCTATGACCTTATTCTAGGATTCTGTGTCAGAGTTGCAAACAAGAGCTTCTGGGTTTCAGAAAATACAGTACTTTTGAGAAAATAAAATTTTTATTAAAAGGTATATGTATATATACACACACACACACACACACACACACACACACACACACACACATTTATGTATCTGTCAGGGAATCCAGTGTAGAACACTGTGGGGCTGAGGTTCACCAACAGGCGTATGGTCCTGAGTTCAACCGCTAGTGTTCCGCTCAGCATCAACCCAGAAAGCATTCAAGAAACCGAAACCTTCCTAGTGGCTTTAGAATCTGGAGCTTTGCAGAAAAGCAGAAATGAAGGGACACCTGCTTGCATGAAAAGAATTAAGGTCCCTACCAGTCAAAATAAATAAATAGTGAGGTGATTGTGTAATTTGTATCATTATTCAGTCTGTATTAGCCCCCTCTTCCTCCTCCCAACACTAGCTGTCTGTCAGCTCCCTTCCTACCAGTCCTGGGTCTGGCCATGCAATTTACTTTGGTCAGTGAAGTGCTTTTGGATGTGACACTTCTCATAACTATATTAAGTTGGTTTTGCTTTAACCTTGTGCCTTAACCTGCTTTAACCTGATTATCTGCCTTGAGAGCTTGAGCAGTTCTACACCAAGCAATGAAACTGCAACAGTAGCAAAGACTCCCTCAACAACTTAAAGCCCAGAACCAAACAGATGCCATGCTGAACACTCCCAGACCTTCAACGAACTAGCATGAATGCTACCTGAATTGTTTCATGAAACAGAAAGAAAATGAGCCAAACTCACTCTATGAATCCAGTGTTACCTCGCTACCAAATATCAAATAAGGACACCTGAAAAAGAAAACTATAAACTAGTTCCCTAATGAACATAGAGGCAAACATTCTCAATAAAACCCTTACAGGTTAAACTGAAGAACATATTAAGAAGACCGCACACCCCAATCAGGGATCCACAGAAAGTTCACCAAACGCAAATCCATACAACTAACAAAGCAGATAAAAAAGACAAAAGTCATATGATCATTGCAACAGATGCAATAATGACCTTGGACAAAGCTCAGCCTCCCTTCACATCAAAACTGCAAAGAAGCTCAAACTAGAAGCAACACAAATCTATATACAACAAACCTATAGCCAATATTATATTAAATGTGAAAAAAAACTGAAAATCTTTCATTCCTAAGGAATGAGGCAAGGAAGCTCACATTTCCTGCTTTACTCAATATAGTGTTTGATGTCTTACGTAGAGCTATAAGACAAGAGAAAGAATTAAAGAGAGATATAAATGGAAAAGAAAGTAGCCAAATGGTCATTATTTGCAGATGACATGATTCTGTACTTAAAGATCTCAACACATGGGCTGGTGAGATGGCTCAGTGGGGAAGAGCACTGACTGCTCTTCAGAAGGTCATGAGTTCAAATCCCAGCAACCACATGGTGTCTCACAACCACCCAAATGAGATCTGACACCCTCTTCTGGTGCGTCTGAAGACAGCTACAGTGTACTTACATATAATAAACAAATAAATTGTAGTTAAAAAAAAAAAGCTTTAAAAAAAAAAAAAAAAGATCTCAACACATTACCAAAAGTCTCATAGGTCTGAGAAATGCTTTAAGACAAGTATCAAGATACAAGAATCAATGTACAAAAATCAGTAATTTTTCTATGTATCAGTAACAACATTGCCAAGAAAGAAGTTGGATTTTAAAATCTCATTCAAAAAGCTTCATAAAAAATAGACCTAGGAATAAGTCTAATGAAGAACATGAAAACTCCTTATAATAAAAATGTTAAAACACTGAAGAGAGAAGACACTAAAAGATAGATTAGTAGAATTAATCCTGTAAAAATGGCTGTTACCAAAAGTTATCTACACATTCAATGCTATATATTAAAATTCCAATAATATTTATCCTAGTTAGCTTCGACTGTCAATTTGACACAACTTAGAGTCATTTTGAGGAGTCTGAATTTCAGGATTGTCAGATCAGTTAGGCCTGTGGTCATATCTGTGAGGGATTATCTTAACTGATAATTGTGAGAGAGTCCAGCCCGCAGTGGGCAGCACCATCCCAAGACAGATGGACCTGATCTAAATAAGATAGATTTTGATTTAAAAAAATCTTAAAGGTAACATGGAAACATAACAGATCCCAAATATCAGAGCAATCATTAGTTGAAAGAGTAATGTTGAAGATCGTGCTGTCTGACCGCCAATTACACTATAAATAGAGCAATAGTAACAAAAACAAAAATGCAGATAAATGGACTAGAACAATGGGATCAGAAATAAACCCATGAATTTATAGTACCTGTTCACAACACTCATCTGAAAAAAAAAAAACCCACAATAAATGCTACCAGGAAAACTAAATATACACATGCAGAAGAATGAAGCTAGATCCATACCTCTCACCTTGAACCAAAAAAAAAAAAAAAAAAAAAAAAAAAAAAAAAGAGTCAAAACAGGTCAATTATCTCAATAAAAAAAATCTGAAATCCTAAAAATTCAAAAAACAGACACTTGAACATAAATGCACAGGCAAATGCTTTCTGCAAAAGAACACTCCAGGAAATAATGATCATTGCATGAAATTCAAAAGCTTCTGTATAGCAGAAGGAAGAATTAAGGGAGTGAAGAAACAGCCTATAGAATGGAGAGAAACATTGGCAATTAGAGCCTGCCAAGGGATTATTATATAATATCTATGTAGAACAAAAAACCCTAAAAACTAAGCACATACACACGTACACACAAACACACACACACACACACACACACACACACTTAATTTAGGCATCAATAAGTGGGCAAACAGGCTGAACAGCTCTCAAAAGAATAAAAATGGCCAAAAGGCATATGAAAAAAATGTTCAGCCATCCTTAGTTAATAGGCAATTACAAATCAAAATTACATTGAGAGGCTGTAGCGCTGGTTCAGTCGTTAAGGGCACTGGCTGCTCTTCCAGAGGCCCCACATCATAGTTCCCGACCCAGGGAATTTGACACATTTTTCTGGCCTTTATGAGCAACAGGCACACACATAGTGTAGAGACATTCAGGCAGGCGCAACACCAAACACATAAAATAAACAATTTTTTTCTAATAAAGGACATTGAGATTCCACCTTACCTTGGTCAGAGTGGCAATCATGAAGAAAACAACAATGAATACCAGTGAGAATGTCAAGGAGAAGACTGCGTATCCACTGCCCGTGGGAAGGTAAGAAGTGGAAGCCAGCATGGAGGTTTCCCAAACAACTAAACACTGACCTGCCATTTCACCCAGCTGGTCACTCCTGGGCACTTACACAGAGAAGCCAAGACACCATGTCTCAGAGACACCTCATCAATGTTGACTGCAGTACTATGTACTACAATAAAGATATGGAACCAGCGTAAATGCTCACCAACATGTGAACAATAATAAGAATGGGATATATGAATTAAACGTAGCCATAAAGAATGAAATTATATCACTTTCAAGAAAATGTATGGAACTTGAGGTCATTCTGCTAAGCAAAATAAGCCAGACTCAGAAAGGTAAATATCACATTTTTTTTTCATCTGTCGAGTCTAAATTTAACAAAGATAGATAGATAGATAGATAGATAGATAGATAGATAGACAGACAGACAGACATAGAAATGCATATGCATACATGACAAGAAAGTTGACCAGGGACTATTTGGACAAACAAGGAGACCAGTAAGGGAGGATAAGAGGGGCTGGTGAGATGGCTCAGCGGGTAAGGGCACCGACTGCTCTTCCAAAGGTCCTGAATTCAAATCCCAGCAACCACATGGTGGCTCACAACCACCTGTAATGAGATCTGACGCCCTCTTCTGAGGTGTCTGAAGACAGCTACAGTGTACTTATGTATGATAATAAATAAATAAATCTTTAAAAAAAAGAGAGAGGATAGGAAAAGCAGAACAGGGTATTGGGAGGCAAACATGAGCAAAATGTATGAAGTATATGTGTATAAAAATGGCATAATAAAACTCATTCTGTATGCTACCCAAAAAGTTAACTAAAAAATAAAAGCACTATTAACTTGTTGGAGGCATTCATTATATAAAGATGTGATTCTTTAATAACCTCAAATGAAAGGTGTTGTAGTAGACCGAAAAAAATGGAGAGAGTTAATGTTATTGATAATTGCTATAAATTCAAATTATATTGTTATAATTTTATCATGTTGTATATAAACATCATAGTAATTATAGAGGTAATATCTATATATAATGCCAAAAGGAAATTTAAAAGTTGCAGTATTTTTTAAGAAGCATCTATAAACAAAAGGCAAAATGGAAAGAAAGGAAGGAAGAAAGAAAGAAGGAAAGAGAGAAAGAAAGAACTCAAGCCTATGTCAGAGAAAGGGGACCAAGAAACTATGAGGCATATAGGTAATCACCAGCAAAATTATTCCAGTTGCTTTTCATCAGCTATTAATTTAAGTGTAAATAGTTTAAACTCTTTCATCAAAGATAGAGGTTGTCTGGGTATAGTGGCACAAGGCTGTTATGCTAGCAGAGGCAGGAGGGTTGTGAGTTCAAAGCCAGCCTCAGCTACATAGCTAGTACCAACCCAGCCTTAACTATCACCCTAGCACAGAAAAGGGGCAAACAAACAAACAAACAAACAGAAACGACAGATGGGTTGCACATGTACAAGCAGAAAAGGATGCAAAGGATGCTTGTGCAAGGGCTGGAGATGTAGCTCAGTGGTAAAGCATCTGTCTAGTATGTTCAAGGCTCCTGGTTCAATCCCTAGCTCCACAAACCAAACAAAAATGCTATGCAAAAAATTTACCAAAAGATCGTAGAGGTGGTTATACTAATATAAGATAAAATGGAATTTCAAATAAAAACATTTACAAAAGATAGCTCATATTAACAAGAGATTCAGTACAGTAAAAAGACATGAATAGTTGCATCATAAAATATGAAATGAAAGCTGACAGAACTGAAGAGACCACAGATCTTTGACAGAGTAGTTAGACATTCCACTACCCTCCTTAAAGTACACAATGACCAAGGGAAGGAACTAAGCAGGGGATGTAATCAAGACGGCCGACAAAGCAGACACTGCAGGCACGAAAATGCTCTATCCCACCAGCAGCATGCACATCTCTCCAAATGAAAACCACCATATTTTCTAGGGCAGACCACATTCTAAGCCGCAAACTCTGAAAAATTTTAAAGTAGCCAATGAACTATGTATGTTGGTCATTGACAGCAGCTAGGAGAGATAGAATCAGTTTTCTTTAAGAATGTTAGCCGTGATTGTGTTCTTATGCTGGTTTCTAGTCATCTGGGTTTAGGTGCTGATTCCTGTGTTTATCTTTGTTAGATGGATGTTCTCAGATGCTTTTCCCCCTTGATTTCTGTTTCCTCTCTAGTCTTCTGGCCTGAGCGGCCTGGGGTTCTAGTGACCAGCGAGTCTTCAGGTCCAGTAGCGTGCTTCTACTGGACATCTTGAAACCTGCATGGCCTCTAGGGTTTTGAGTACCAATGTTGCTTGAGGGGTTCCAAGTACAGATGTGGCCTCTGGGAAGGCAGCAGTTTTCTGCTGGAGTTATGAGCTAGAATACGGAGCCCAGGGTGGTAGGGGAGGTGCAGGGATCCACCTGAGACACTGCTTGGAAGGCCAAAAACCAAAGGCTGGATAGTCCAGAGACCTATGACAGAACCAAACACAACTGGAAAAAAAAAAGTCAATGAAATGATGCCTAATGATATTCTGCTATACTCATAGATTGGTGCCTAACCCAGTTGTCATCAGAGAGGCTTCATCCAACAACTGATGGAAACAGATCCAGAGTCAAACATTAGGTGGAGTTTGGAGAATCCTATGAAAGAGGGGAAGGAAGGATTGTAGGAGTTAGAGGGGTCAATGGTAGCACAAGAAAACCTACCTACAGAACCAACAAACCTGGGCTCATAGGGTTTCACAGAAAGTGAGCTACCTACCAAGGAGCCTGCTAAGCCCATATATATATATATATTACTTGCATATATATATGCAAGTAATAAGGTCAGCTCTATAGTAAGGAGCAAGCAAGACAATAAACGCAAATAGTCAAGGAACAAGAAAGGCAATAAACAGAGTCCCATGATCACTCCCGTGACCACTGTTTCTAAGGGCTTACCAGGATGACCAAAATATCTGAGCCTACTTCCCTGTCCTAGCCCAAAATCAGATTCTTGCCTGAAGCCTACTCCTTTGTCCACCCTAAAATTAGATTCCTGCCTGACCTAACTTCCTTGTCGGGACCCAATGTCAGATTCCTGACTGAAGCCCATTTCCTTGTTCTTGGCCAATGTCAGATTCCTGCCAAGCGGCTCCCAAAGCTTTCCACAAAAATAAAATAAATATAAGAAACTTTCAAGCTAGATATCATAAAAGATAGTTGTTTCTGAAGAAAAACTAGAAAAGTCACAAATCTGGAGATAGTAACATGACTCTGGAAAGACCGTTCAGGCAATAAAAGCCTTGCCACATAACTATGAATACCTGAGGTCAGTCCTCAGAACTCACATTTAAAACATAAAAATACATGAGAGGCATGGGGCCACACACTTGTGATCCCAGCCCCAGGCAGGCTGAAATGGGCAGATCCTGCAGTTCACTCACCAGCCATCCTATCCAGATTGGTGCGGTTAGGACCAATGCAAAACAAAGTAGATGTGTCTAGCGTTAATTACTATTCTCTCCAAGCAAGTAATTTTTTGTGCTCTTGTCCTTCTCTAGACTAAATATGTATCCAACACTACCTCTTCGTCTCTCATATGCATATAGCTGATATACAGACAGCTAGGATAGGGATGGTTGGTTGGTCGGTAGGTAGGTTGCTAGGTAAAGAGGTAAGCAGGTGTGTAAACAGGTAGGTAGGTAGGTAGATATCAACAGAAAAAAAACTCAAATGCTATTTTTAAAAGGGACAAAAATCCAAAGACAAGTACCATGAAATGGGAAAATATCAGTGACAACCTCTGCAATAATGCAAACGACTTGGACTGAGGTCTGAGAAAAGCTATTGATGTTTCCTGCGCACATGAGAGTACTTAGGACTCTCTGAAAGCAACACGGTGCTTCTTGGCTGGCTCCTGACCTAGCCTTGTGCTAGGGGAAGACATCCCCTGGTTTTTCAAGGGAAAGGCCCAGAGCTAAGAAACAGGAGTCAAGGTGGGAGGTAGCTCTGCCATTGCCACAGACCCTGAAATAACCCGTTATCTTTCGGACCCCCTGTCCAACACAGGAAACAGCCCTGGCGATCCCAAAGTCCTTACCAGCCCTTCACAGTCCTCAGGCCTGCTCTCCAGGGCTCACTCCAAGGAAAACGCAAAGAGCACTTAGTGCTCAACATAAACACACGTTCTGAAACACATCCGATTGCGCTGGCTGGTCCGCTGACTTGGCCTCCTCTGAAATTGCCCCCTTTGAATGTGCAAGGACAGTGTTTATCATCCTGCAAAGCCAATACTTCGAATAGAACAGTTTCTGCCTCTTTCAAAATCAGGTGAACATTAAACATGTGGGATCCTAATACTTTGCTCCAGAGACTGGGATCCCTATGACATGGAGATGCTCAGCACACCCCATCCCCTTCCTTTTTAACTCGGTGGCACAATTCCCAGTGAAGTCTGGACGGTGTATTTCACTCTGAGGTGAAATCTTTTGAATTTGAAATGCTTTCTTCCCTGGACTTTTAAGATGTAACGCGACGTGACGTCCCCTCTCCTCCAGGGGGCGCTGAAACGTACATGGACTCTGCTTACTTTGCCCCTTCAACAGACCATCAGGTCTTCCAACTATCATTATTTCTGCAGAAAGGAAAGAGCCAGTGTTGAGTCTTCTGACAGAGCAAGCGATCCCTGCTGTCTCCCAGCACCAATAGTTCAGATACTAGTGCCCAGTGAGCACAGCTTCACACAGCCATTGAAGATGCTGGCCTGCCTGTAGTGCGGAGGGCTCAGGCTCTGTCTTCCACATCATAAATGTCTATGTCTGTCTCTGCCTCCCGCTCGGTGCTGCTCCTTCCATTAAAATAAGAGCTGACAGATTGGTTGAGAATCTGCAACTAATATTTTGAGGCCATAAGAGATGATTGTGCTGTCTCTAATTACAGAGTTGATCATCTCAGCTGATTATGATGGATGACACTTGATGGTGGTCAGAGCCTCCTGTATATTTTAAGTGGAATGCTTTCTTTTGACATTTACTTTACAGAGACATATGTGCACCCTATTTTAATTAATGGAAGAAATGATTCATTCACAAGTGAAAGATTTAATTAAATAAAGGGTCAGTGTGGGTCAGCCGTGAATTGCAAAATACCTTAAATGCTCATTGTAGTCCCCAGCATCTCTGCATGCTGTCTGGAGTGTGCATAGCAATAAAGATACTCCTGCAAAGGAACAGAATGAGTTTCATTCATTCACTCAGAAAATATTAATTGGGCCCCTGCTGTGTTTGAGGCACTGTGCTAGGCCCTGGGGAGGCAGTGGACAGACAGAACTGCCTGCCTTTGGTATGGCACTTATAAGGGGAAAAAAATGAAGGACAGGAAAATAGGACTTAATTATTACAGATTTCAGTACGTTTGGGGAAGGAAAAAAAAAAACAGCAGAAAGTTTTCTGTCAGTACTTAGGAATGGTTACTTTAAAAGCTATCTTTACGATATTATACTTGTTTAATTCGGGAATATATTATCAGAAGCCTGTCTGGTTCACATCCAGTGGTAAAATATTTTATTCTAAAAGTAGCAGTCATCTAAATGAAGTGACTCAGGAAATATTGGAGACTGCAATTGCTCCGTGCATTAGCTTCTTCCTTTGATTTGACTGAACTTGGGCTTTCAAGCCAGGCAGAACCAAGGCGTCTCAGCTGCTTTACCTTTTACCTCAGCACAGTCTGTCTGCAGTGCTGACCTGGGATGGAGCAGAAAGAAGTATCGCATGATTGTCAGCTAATACACGGATGTCCCAGGGGCACAGCGAGACCCCAGTGATGTCGACAGTTCACACTCTTACTACATGGTTGTTACAAGTAGTATCTTCTCTCTGTTATAACTAGCCTCATGCTACACTTTTCTAGTTGTCTTTATTCTTTTATTATTCCATTATCTGACGACAGAGGTTGTAACTTCATTGCTACTAGATGCAGCCAACATAGACTAACACTCGGTAATTGGTAAGTGGAAAGTTGGGGTTCATGTTTCCTGATTTAGGAACTGAACAGTGAAAAACAAGTCCCTCAAAACTTGCCAAGACAGAAGAAGTAAAACCTAAGTTGCCAAACCTATATTGCCTATCATGCAAACTACTTGCCTTGCCCTCTACCCAACACTTGCGTCTTGACTCTTACTACTTTGCTCACATATGTAGCTTGAGCCACAGGCCTTGCCTCGGATGTTCATGGCTTCTAGACTTTCTACTCCAAAATCTTCTCTTCAAAGGGAACTTTTCTTTCTTTTTTTTTCTTTTTTTAAAGATTTATTTATTTTATGTATGTGAGTACACTGTAGTTATCTTCATACACACCAGAAGGCATCAGATCCCATTGAAGATGGTTGTGAGCCACCATGTGGTTCCTGGGAATTGAACTCAGGACCTCTGGAAGAGCAGTCAGTGCTCCTAATCACTGAGCCATCTCTCCAGCCCCCAATAATATATTTCTAAAGAAATATAAGAGATATATGCAAATGTTTGCAATCTAAATTACGAATAATATTTTAGAGAAACTGAAAATTTTAGTTTCATTAAATATAAATATGTACCATTTACATGGACTATATCATGTATCTCTAGTATGGAAATTCCTCTAAGGATTCCTTTGTAATGTGTGTGTGTGTGTGTGTGTGTGTGTGTGTGTGTGTGTGTGGTGTGTGTGCGTGTGTGTATTCACACACAGTTTATTGCACATTTCAATGGGTGTACTTGAAAATGTATGTGGAACAGCAAATGACCCAAGTTATCTGTGATGGTTTGTATATGCTTGGCTCACAGAGTGGCAATTTTAGAAAGTGTGGCCCTGTTGGAGTAGGTGAGGCCTTGTTGGAAAAAGTGTGTCACTGTGGGTGTGGGCTTTAAGACTCTCATCCTAGCTGCCTAGAAGCCAGTCTCCTCATAGCAGCCTTCAGATGAAGATGTAGAACTCTCAGCTCCTCCTGTACCATGCCTGCCTGGATGCTGCCATGTTCCTGTCTTTTTTTTTTTAAATATTTTTTAATGTACATTTCAAATGTTATCCCCTTTCCCAAAGGGACCTTTTCTAATATCCTAACCTCTTTTTCATAACTCCCTTACCTTAATATAATGCTTTCATTTTACATTTAAAATATTTACTTATTGATTATTTTATGTATATATGGGTGTGTCTAAGTGTGAGTATGTGTACACCATGTGTCTGGAGATGCAGACAGGTGTGAGCTGCCCCATGCAGGTGTTGGAAACTATGTCCGCTGCAAGAGTTACAAGCACTCAGCCATTAAGTCATCTCTCCAGTACCATTTTCTCTTTTCTTATAGTGGTGTCACTAATGAAAATTAAATATTTCTTTGTCCATCAATGTATACTTATATACTTTATATGTATATTTCCCCTACTTGTAGTGTATAAATTATTGTCTGTTCCTGACCAGCCCTGCACCACCATGCCGTTGAATGAATCAAGAAAGTGAAAGATCTGGTTTTCATTTTTCTGGCAAAATAGCATAAAAACTATCCAAGTCATTTGCTTAGTTTACCAAGGAGGGTAGCCTCCAAAATGTGAGAATGTGCCTGAGGGTTGTTTTTTGTTTTTTTGTTTTTGTTTTTGTTTTTTTTTTTTTCACTTGTAGCACTGGTTAACTTCAGAATGACAGGAAAGGGGAAAGTCATGGTTTTCAGTCCCATAGAAGATAGAAACACAGCCAATAGGCACCTCCTATCCTCCAAACTTGACTAGATCTCTCTTACAGTTTCTTACCACAGATCTGGTCGTTTGGCAGCTCACTACCCCTGTGACTGAAAGAGAGTTGTAGACTTCGTTGGAGAGCGTTTGCCTACGGATCAAGCCCTGGGTTCAATCCCTAGCACAATGGAGGAGAAAAGTAGCTGTTGAGGTTAGGCCTGTTCTCAAAGCCAACAAACACAAGATTTCTAAAGCTTTCTCATGATCTGACAAAAAGCACGCTGATGGGGAAACTTGGATGTTTCCTTTGGCTGCCTCCACTGACTGAGAACCAGAAAACGGAAAAGACAGATGCCTTTATTTGCCTCAGATGTCTTGGTGATAGAGAGGCGAAGAAGCAAGAACTGTGCTCCAAGGTACTGTCTGGGAAACAATGGCAGTGACTGAGGCTAGCTGGGTTGGAAGCATGGAGGGACGAGCAGGTTTTCTTTCTCTCCCACGTGAGCAGTCAGAGCCTTGGTATACAGTGACCAGGCTGTTGCTTGAGGTACGGCCTTGTGGGTGTTCAGGGCACTTTGTCCCGGAAGTCTTGTCCAAAAAGCCAAACAATGACGGCTGTTCCTGGCAAGGCCTGGCCTGGCTTACTCAAATCAGTGTTGAAGGAGAGGTGCTTCGGGGTAACAGAGCTGGCTCCATTTCTACCATGACCACATCAGTGCTGGTTTCCGCTGAGCCAAAACAAATTCTGAAAAAAAAAAAAAAAAAAAAAAGTCTGTACCGAATTGTATGTGACTTTTGTTTTATAAACATGTTTTTTGGTTTGGTTTGGTTTTTTGGTCTGTGGAAACTGCAATAAGAGAGAGCAACGTGGGAGACCTATCTTCTTGGCATGGGGTCCTGTCTTTGCTTGCAGATATGTGACTACAGGCAAGGGCAGAGCAGTGGGTACTGGGCATTTCATCTTGGAAGCACTAACTTAGGCTTCAACAGGGAGATACTTGTAGTCAAAAAGGTGTTCTTAGAGAAGGCAGGGATCTGCTAGGAAGCAGTCACAAATCAACAATTCATGACTCGCACAACGTAATATTTCCTCTCAGTCAGACTGCCATTGTCAAGTTTGATTTTTGCCGTTCACTGGCTGTCCCTTAGATTCTGCATCTTTTTTTTTTTTTTTTTTTTTTTTTTTTTTTTTTTTTTTGTTAGTGAGGGGTAGAGGGGAAGACTAGGCTTACTCAATACTGTTGTTATGAAAATTAAATTAGGTAATGCACGAAAGCACTTGCACACTGTCTGATCTACGCTAAACGCTCTGTAATGGTACCCGTCGAAGGTACTGTCATCTCACATTATTGTTATGATAGTACTTGTGGCTAATGATTCTCGTTTTAGTTACAATTTTTTTATTTTCTGAAATTACAGTTACATCATTTCCCCTGTTCCCTTTCTTCCCTCCTGTTCCTCCCACTTTCTCTCTCTCCCTCTCTCTCTCTCTCTCTCTCTCTCTCTCTCTCTCTCTCAAATTCATAGCCTCTTTTTCTTTAATTGGTCTTACATACATACATACATACACACATACATACACAAACACGTATAAGTACACATATACATATACACACATACACACACATGTATTCCTAAATGTATAAATAAAACCTTCTCAATCTGTATAGCGTTACCTAGATGTGTGATCTCAGAACAGAACATTTAGTATTGGGTAACCAACCTGGCAGAAGGCGAGGGGTCTTGTCTGTGGGAACGACCACTCCTCCCGCCCTCAGCATCCCAGTTGCCTGTAGTTCCTTCCCCTTCCACATTAGCATGCCCAATGTTGTCTTCCCTGTTCAGGTCTTGCCTCAGGAGTCATATCGGTAAGACTTTGTAAGTGTAGCTTTTCTAACACTTATAGAGAAACAATCTCACAGCCACTGATCTGTTCCTTTAGCTCTTATAATCTTTCCCACCTCTCCTCTGCAATCATTTCTGAGCCTTATGCACAGGAATTATGTTGTAGGTGAATCAATTGGGATCGGGCATCACATCATCTCCTATTCTCTGCATTTTGATTTGTTGTGGTTTTCTATAATGGTCTCTGTTGCAAGGGTAAGTTTCTTTGATAAGAAATGAGAACTATACTTATCTGTGCATATAAGGATACAGATTTAGAATGCAATTAGAATTATGCTGATTTATTAAAGCGTTGGTTGTAAGTTCTCCTCCAAGACTCATGACTTCACTAGCTAAAAAAAAAAAAAAATGGCAACAACCTAAATGCCCTTCAACTAATGAATGGGTAATGAAAATGAAAATATATACACTATGGAATACTATAAAGAAAAAACATGAAATCTGCTGGTATGTGGGTGAAACTAGAAAAGATCACACTGAATGAGGCATATGGTTGGACTATCTCCACCGGCCAGCTCCCACCCAATAAAGGCACAGAAACTTATTATTTATAAATGCTTAACCCTTACAGCTAGGCTTGCTCGTATAACTTAGCTAACCCCATCTCTACTGATCCATGTTTTCCATGTGGCCCCTTACCTCCAACTCAATCTCAGTGCGTCTGACTTCCTCTGTGTCTCCCTGGTGCATTTTCTGCCTATCTCTGCTCAGATGCACCAGGGTTATCCAAGATTCCCAAACATTACAGGCTATTGCTATTGCTCTTGGTCTCCTCCCAGAGGTGGAAGGTAAGTCCCAATTGTGGAAGACACCTGAAAAAGGAACCAGAGAACCTGAGCTGGATCTGACCTGAAGCCTTCTCCCTGGGGATTAACTTTCATGATGCTATAAACTGCCATGAAATATTCCAAGAAAGGGAAGCAACCAGTAGTCCTACCCAGCTATAACAACTGTGAACCACATCAATGGCCACCATTCCATACTAACCCTAAGGGTGCAGCAGTGGCACACATATATTAACAGTAATCAATAGCCTTCTAAATTGGATCTAAGTTCTACTCATCAAGAATGAAGCCATGCATAGTACTGGAAATGTAGCCAACTGTCCAGGTATAGTCAGGACATGCTAACAACTCTTAATAATCTCTTCCTATTTTAAGTCCCCTGCCTTTATACTGACTAATACCATGTATATTAAAACATAAAACATGGGACTGGAGAGATGCCTCAATGGCTAAGAGCACCTGCTGCTCTTAAAAAGGATTGTCTTAGTCAGGGTTTCTATTCCTGCATAAACATCATGACCAAGAAGCAAGTTGGGGAGGAAAGGGTTTATTCAGCTTACTTCCACATGGCTGTTGATCACCAGAGGAAGTCAGGACTGGAACTCAAGCAGGTCAGGAAGTAGGAGCTGATGCAGAGGCCATGGAGGAATGTTCCTTGCTGGCTTGCTTGCTTCTCCTGGCTTGCTCAGCCCGCTCTCTTATAGAACCCAAGACTTCCAGCCCAGGGATGGCACCACCCCTTTGATCACTAATTGAGAAAATGCCCCACAGCTGGATCTCATGGAGGCATTTCCCCAACTGAAGCTCACTTCTCTGTGATAACTCCAGCCTGTGTCAAGTTGACACACAAAACTAGCCAGTACAAGGATGTAGGTTGAATTCTCCATACCGACATGGAAACTCACAACCATCTGTGACTTTAGTTCTAGGGTATCCGTTTCTCTCATTCACAGATACAAAGCATGCATGTGGTATACAAACACACATACAGGAACATACTCATACACACAAAATTAGAATTGAAAATAAAATAAAAGTGTATAACCATGCCCATAAAGTAAATTTCCTTGAAAAAATATTGTAGACAATGCTATAGAGCTCTTGAGGTGAAAATTCAGATGGACCAAGAGCATTTGAATTCATCTGCTTGTCTACCTGCACTAGATCAACCCCTGTTTGGCATCTTCTTTAATAACACCTTGAACTGCTCAAAAGGCATTTGGTGTAGGTTTACATGGCCCAGAGAGTGAAGGTGCCTGCCACACAAACTTTGTGACCCACATGCTTGAGTTCAATTCCCTAAACCCACATAAAGACATAAAGAGGAAACAAATTCCACAATGTCATTCTCTGACCCTCATGTGTGCACCTTGGCACCCATATCCCCCAACATACACACATATACACAGCAATAATTCATATGTAGGTATTTAAATATATGTGTGGTAGGCACATAGCTATAAACATAGGAGAAATACTGCCTGAATCAAATTATTCTTCCATCTAACACTTTTCTAACAAAGCAATTTCCCTGATATGATTAAAAGTGCTAAGATAAAAGTGACTATGGACAAGGGGACTCTTCGTTCTTGTATTTCACTCTGCCTGGTGGCCTATGTTAAACACATCTCACTCAGAAGAAGATATGTGGCTGTCCAGAACATTCTCAGATGTGTCGTTTGAAATACTGACTCATTATTTTAATTGCACCTTTCTGAAATTAGGGTCAGAATTCTTTCCCTAACATCATTCTTTTCATCTATTTTAGGAAAGAGCTGTCACTGTCTCATGTCCCAACTAATTGGATAAGTGATTTCTTCTGACCTTGAAACAATTAAGTGGAAAGGATACCCAGCAACTATAAATTGATAGCCTTCAGCTCTTCAAACTGCAATGTATAATATGAAATTCATTTGAACAGTGCTTTAGTTCCAGTCTCTTCTTCTGAAAGGGTATACATGAGTCAGCAAAAGATGTGGCATTGGCAGTGGAGACATCTAAACACAGTTCACACTAAGTGAAGGGTTTTTCAGTGGGCCACATGGAGAGAATGATGTGTTCAAAGACTAAGGTGGCATCTGTTGTAATTCTCATCTTGGAAATATGAAAGGAAGCTGGGTAATAGAATAAGTGGTCACCTTAATTCTGGAGTCGGGGAAAGGCTATTGAGTTGAGGTAAGTCCTGCATACCCTTGGTTTGATAGTGCAGGGGCAATATAGATTGAACGTCTATGTCCCTGACCCCACAGGCGTTTTTATATCCTGAAAAGCATAAGTCCAAAGTGATGGCATTAAGAGGTGGGACATTTGAGAGGTGACTGGGCCATTGAGGGTGGAGCCCTCGTGGATGAGTGTCTTTGTAGCAGAGGCCCAAAGAGATCCTGCCCCTCCTCTTCCCTGTGAGATGCAGGGAGTACGGAAGCTATGAGTGGGTCACTAGCAAACAATAAACGGCTAGCACTTTGATCATGAAATCCCAGCCTCAGAATTGTGAAAACAGTTGTAAAATATGTCTTTTTTTAAATATAAGATGCTCAGTACAAGGTATTTTGCTATATCAGTCCAAATTGACTTGGACAGCAAGAATTGGATATTTCCCATCAAAAGACACAGGCACTGCTGAGAAGAAAGTTGAGCTATAGACTTCAAGTTGTGACAAATTAAATTCAGTGGCAAATAAATAAATAAACAAACAAACTCAGTGGCTAAGGGGATTCCACAGTGTGCGCTCATGAGAAGCAGTCCCTGGTAAGCCAGGGCCTATGTGACAGAGACTAGTCAAATCAAAGGGAAATGTGTCCCAGCATTGCAAGTGAGAGATCCAAAGGGAAGTCACCAGAAAAGCCCTGGAACGTACTCCTCTAGAGATGGAGGAATTTTAAAAAAGAAAAAAGGGGGCTGGAGATAAGGCTCAGCCATAAAGAGCACTGACTGCTCTTCCAGAGGTCCTGAGTTCGATTCCCAGCAACCACATGGTAGCTCACAACTATCTATAATGGGATCCAATGCCCTCCTCTGGTGTATCTGAAGACAGCTACAGTGTACTCACATGCATAAAATAAATAAATCTTTTTTTAAAGAAAAAGAAAGAGGAAAGAAAAGAAAAGAAAAAGAAAAAGACTCAGTTAATTTTCTTGTGCTTCATCTCTCCTCCCCTCCATTGCTCAGACATAGAAAAAGACATAATCTGGGTAGGAAGCTGAAAAGAATGGAAGATCCAGGAGAAAGATACATGAAATTCTTCACAGTCACTCTCATTCGTCATAGCATCCAGACATTCCAAATTTGCTCCCAACATATAGCTTTTATGCCTGACATTCCTTCTATCTGAAATATTCTGTCACCCTAGAGTACCATCGGTGGTTGTTCTATTTCATTTTCTATTAAGAAAAATATGTTCTAGTTTCCATCAGTTATTCTGGTATGTATATGAGGAAAAGACAGCTGGGAAACAATAGGAAAGACAGACACACCAGAGGCTGGGCTTAGTCTCTGGTCCCTATGATGTTCAATAATGCATTGGACTAAGGTGACGTAAGAGGACATGTTCAGAAGTATTGGAAGTATGAGAATGCATTTGAAGCTGGTGTGCATAGGATTTAATGGATGTGTCCAAGAATAGGCAGTCTCTTTTAACCACAAAATTTGTGATCTGGTCAGTTCTCCCAAGTGAATGAATTCATTATTAAGTAAATGGTTGAATAAATGGGGAGACTGAAAAGTCTTTGAGCACTAAGGTCAGATTTACATTTCAAAAATATTCTCTGGCAGCACACTAATGTACAGGTTGGGCATGGAGACCAAAAGCCACCAGACAAGTTAGGAGGCTATTGTAATAGTTCAAAGGAAAGATGCTAAGCCTCTGAATACTGGTCATAAGATGACCTTTGAATGCTGAGATGGACACACAGGTGTGTTGTCCAGATCACACATCAACGTGAGGCTTTTGCTTTAGTTATCAGCCATAGTGCTTACAAATATCCTCCAGGGTTAGACCTTCTGGACTTGCCTCAGCTGCAAAAAGTCCCAGGTCCCAGGTCATATTCTTTCCTTGGGCAGCCTATGTGCAGGACATGATGTCATTGATACTAAGTGGCTTAGGGTCACAACCTGTCACTCAACCAGCCAGGTTCAACCACCCACCCTCCATAAGTTTATTAAAAGAGCCAAAACAGTAGTGAAAAGCAAGAAGAAAAGATGCATTCACTGTGCTCATATTGGAAAGAAAGACCCAGTGACCACCCCCTCCCAGGCCCATCTTTAGGGTTCTAATATAAATAGAAGAGTAGAAATATGAATAACTAAGTAGTCAAGGTGTGGTCCTGCCCACCATGTCTCAGCTCCAAGTCTCTCTTACAATATGACAAATTGTAAATCTCCAGGAGACAAGGTCCTTGTCTCAAATTTCCCAGGACTTCAATCTATTTTTGTTCCAGTGGGAGATTCCTGGGGAAATTCTAATTTGTTGGGTCCATTGTTGCAATTGTCTGATAGCCAAAGAGAGGGTCACAAGTGTCCCCTCCCTTTAGAAAATGTTTCTTCCTTGCAGGCAGGCCAGTTATGCCCCAAGTTATAAAGGCCTACCTCTTCCTCCTCACTTCTGAGTAGAGCTGACGTATATGCAGTTTTCATAATTTTGTTCAGAGGAGCAGATTTCTGAAGTTTCCTCCAAACTTTAGAGGACAGTGAATCTCACATGTTCAGAAAATAGTCAAATCATCTGTTTCTTTTATCTTTCACTTACAAAAACAAAAACAAATAAATAAATGCTATAAAATCAATAGCTTTTTCAAGTAACAAATGTAACTAATTAGAAAATACAAAGTGAAAAAGAAACAATCTCAAAATTAGAAATAACTAGAAATAAACTTAATAAAAAATAGATAAGGCCTGCATAGATGACGAAAACTTGAAAATCTAAAAGGTCAAATGTAGCACTTAAATAATAATAATCTATTAGAAGATTAAAATAAATGTAGATTATTACCCAACTCAATTAAATATTTAATAAGGTTACAGAGAAAAAACAGACGAGCAAATCTTAACCTAATATATACTTAAATATCCAGAAAGATAAGCATTCTCATGTAATTTGATGAGAAAAGAAGCTGATAAAATTGCTCTATGCAGCTAGAGAGATGTCTCCGCAGTTAAGAACTTGTTGCTCAATCACAAGTACCAGAGCTTGGATCCTAGGAACATAGTGAGCAGCTCACAGATACCTGCAACTCTAGCGACAGGAGGCGTTCTCTTCCGGCCTCCATAGGTATCCACATCCATCTCCAGATAAACACAACACAACACACACACAACACACTCACACACATAACACACACACATACACACACACAACATATAACACACACATACACATACATAACACACACATACACACACATAACACCCATACATACACATACACACACACACACACACACATAACACACACACATAACACACACACATACACACACACACACACACATAAAATAAAATGCACCTTAAAAATTGTCCTAGAAAACAATTTAACTATACAAATCTAGAATAGTTTAAATGTTCATATATTATGAAGAAGAATTTTACTTTAAAATTTTTATCTAAAGAAATGATTAGTAAGCCAGTAAGATGAGTTAGCATTGTCACACAAGCCTGATGACCTGAGTTCAATACCTGGAACCCATGTTTTAAAAAAATAAAAATAAAAAATAAAGCCAGATGTGGTAACACACATCTGTAAAACCAGGACGCCTATGGCAAGATGAGAGTCAGAGGCCAGACCAGAGAGACCCTTCCACAAAAACAGGGAAGAAAATGAGATCCTAAAAGTTCTCCTCAGACGTTTCCATGGGCTCCAGCGTGTGTGTGCACCCACCCTCACATAATCATACACACACTAGTAATTAGAGTCGTCAACAATAACAAAGCATATTCATCAAGGAATTCTCAAAGGTGTGGGGGAAGTTGAGCTGGAGCAGTGGTAAAGCATTTGCCTAGTTTGCCCTGAGTCCCTGGGTTCAGCTCCCTTCACAAGAAAATGTCAAAAATATTGGGAGCTTAATATAAATGTTAAAATAAAACATTTCAGCCTTTTATAATGAGACATGTGTATACATATGTACACATGTATAGAGACAGCTTGTCTACATATTTAAGTTTCTGTATATAGAAAAAGATCAGAAGGTCAATTAATCCTAAGTGATGATGTCATCAACATTTTTTAATTTTCATCTTTATTTTTGTGTGTATTTTAATTTTACAGCAAAGATATTATTAACTATAGAATATCATTTCAGAAGGAGAGGTGCTTGGTTTCTTCTAGTTTTCCTTTAAAAATTTTCACAGCTGTTATTCAAATGAAATGAACCAGGCACTATCATGGTCTGCTGACTTGATCAGTCATAGTTTCATTAAGGATCAATAGAAAATGGGCTGGAATGACAGGTGGATCAGGTAGCATGTAGCTTTGCAGACCACCGAAAGCTTGGACTCTTAGCTGTTAAACGATTGCCCTGTAGGAAAGCTTAGAATGTAGGAAATGCCTGGAAGGTAGGAGAGGGTAACCTTTGCTTCTACCCTCCTCCTAGTGTTGTCATTGGAGAAGATTCCTAAGTACTGCTCCACAATTTATAACACTGGGTTCCTGTTTCAAAATTATAAAGATTAAGTCAATGGGCATGCTCTCCTTACTATACAAAGTGGATAGGAGCTATCTGCATCCAAGTCTTGTGAGACAAAAAGACCATAGAGCTTCTGCCATCAGGAAGGTAAATGCAGCTAAAAGTAACTGGATTTTTAGAATTATATATTTGTGTGTGTTCATGTGTGCATACACATACACACATACATATGAGTGTCTACATGTATGTATATGCAGCACATGGATGCAGAAACCCACAGAAATCAAAATAGGGTGTTAGATTCCCTACAACTGTAGTCACATGTAATTGTGGGATGCTGGGAACTGAACCCAGGTCCTCTGCAAGAGCCACAAGCTCTCTTTTTTTTTCTCCTTTGTCTTTTTTTTTCTTTTTTTTTTAACTTTTATTGCATTATAATGAGAAAAGTTACATGATTTCAATTTGTCTGAATTTGTTAACATTTAAAAACATATTTTAAGTAAATAGAAGTAAATCACATTCTTGTTCCCTTTTGTACCCCAATTCCTCCCAGAGACCCCCTCTTCAATACCTACAATATCTTTTTTGTCATATTCCTTAAAATTTATAAAATATTATAATAAAAACTAGTATTATAAAAGTTGTTTGATATAAAACAATCAATTTAAGTGTTATATAGATGCTTGTCTACAGCAATACTGCAAATACATATGCTTTTCTCACTATAAATTTCAAATAACTCCAAACATATTAACTATATATTTCAAAATAATATATCACTACTAGTATTTTCTTAAATGAACATAATATGTAAAGTCTTTTTGTTTGTTTGTTTTGTATTTAGTAGAGTTTAAAATCTTGGCTCTTTCTGTGGTACAAGCCCAAAATGAAAACAATTTTTAGACATTGGATTTCATTGTAATAAGGCTGTACTTCAATGACCCTCAAATCACCAAAGGATTTTACCTCTATTGTAGCTAAGCTGAGAGTTGACAGTTCTGCTGCGCCAAGGAATGAATTGTAGGCACGATTTTTAGATACAGACTTCCTGCTATGGTCAAAAGCTATTTGACTTGAGTGTGTGACTTTATTCTCAGCCCACAGAGAACAGGTTACATTCATTTAAGAAATGGTGTGTGTATTAAAATGGTCTATCCATAGTCATTCACCAATTGTTTCAATGAACAATGGTTCTGCACGGAAGGTGGTACCGACATTAGGTAAGGGTAAGAATCTGGTTCATTGGCTGTGATGATTTTGAAAAGCATTCATCTCAGAGAAAGAGTAACTTATAAAGTCCTCTTCTTCAAACGATACAAGAGCTAGAAATGTCAAACAAAGCATTCAGTCTCACTCTTTGTTGTTCTCTTTCGTACAAGCCACCTCCCAAGTTAATTGTCTATGTCTCCCTTGGGTATATAAATACTTTTGAAATATATAAGCTGTTCTGAAAACCATAGTATAGTGTAAAAACATGAAATAAACAATACTAATAGAGAGGTTGAGATAGGAGAAGCAAGATTTCAAGACCCTTACGTTGTATACAGCAAAACACTGTCACAAACAAACTGAAACTATATATAGATTGTACAATATTGGACCTATTTCTCCAATTACCAAATTAGAGAGACCATTGGATGACAATCAACAAATTTCTAATTCCTCATATTTTTGGATTTCAATCGCTTAGGATATGTTGGTAATATTAATTTTCATATTAAGATATTAAAAAAAGGTAATTGTCACTTCCTGTTGTTTTTGTTGTATGAGGTAGAATTAGATTTGTGTGGATTTGTTGAAAGATTACTTTCTTGCTTCTT
>JADRCD010204748.1:37228-47870 GCA_019843815.1 Montemys delectorum | reverse complement strand
CTTTCTTTCTTTCTTTCTTTCTTTCTTTCTTTCTTTCTTTCTTTCTTTCTTTCTTTTTTTGTGATACAGAACAATCTACCAAAGAAAGACCTGATAAAACCGCAGTTCTCCAAAATGTGGAATAGTTGAAAAGAATTATAAACAAACTGACTTTTAAAAATAATTACGTGGCTGGGCTACTTTAATAAATGTCATGATGAAATCCTAAAACAAATACAGAAAATTAAATCTATTTTCCTGTCTTTTTTGTCCCCCCTCCCCAGCTTCAGATAAAATAAAAAAAGCTGAAGAAAACAGACCTATTGGTGCTTGGATTTTCTCTTCCAGGTCCTTACAGCATCAAAATTTCATACACGCATAACCCACTATGCATGCAAATAAATCTTAGTCTTCTACACGTTGTAGATTTTAATGCAACGACAGGACTTCAGTCCATTAAAAAAAGAGATATTTGATTCTGAATCTTAAAATGTGGCTTAAAGCTGGTCTCAAATAATCAGAATTTTTTTCCGGATTTTCTCCAAGCTTTTCCAGGTTTAATAGCATAATTTGTATTTCATGCAAGCCCACCCAAGGTGGTAGCAGAGATGGCGTCTGATGCTGTGTGGGGTTCTCAAGACCTGCTATGTTATCCTCTGTTAGACTGTAAATACTTGCAATGCTTTCCCAAAGAGAACAGCAGCTTAGCAAAACCCTCTTTCCCCCAGCATAGCGTTTTTCTTATGAAATAGTATTTAACGAGCAAAATGCAAGATAAATGAAGTTAATACTTAAAATATCTTTCATATGACAGCCAAAGAAAACTTAATTCAAGTTAATAAGAGCCTAAAATACCATCTCTTTTATAGACTCCTTTTGGTCCAGCATGTCAGGGACGTATCTATATGGATAGTCTCTGTAGGCCAATTGTATTTTACTGCTGAATTATACAGCTTGAAAAGCAATAGTGTGGGAATGAAATATTAAAAAGATGTGGAACAGGTATAAATGCTCCTATTTGACTCGAAGGCTCGCACGCTGTTTTCATAAAGACTTTTTATACGACTTTAATCAGCTACTGTGAAGGGAGAAGAGTTAATAAAGCCTTCAGATGCTGAGTGCCAGAATTAGAGCTTAGGCTTTGTGAAAATTCCAGTGACATTTTTGTTGGCCTGGGATATAAGACAACTTGCGGGAATAAGTTTCCATACTGTTGAGAAAGGCATCATCGATGTCTTTTAATGTGGGTTGTGTAGGAACACAGCCTTACCACAAACCTCCAGGAAGATATGATAAGTTTACCATCAACATCTACACATGCTGTCTTATAATTATACAGATATTTCTGATGGAAGCTCGACACTGAGATTATGCATTAATTATTTTTTCCTCAGATGAATCAATTTAATTTAACCCCCTAGTCACAGACTGATAGCTCCAAGTGAAAAAGTCTCTGGTCAAGGGACCGTGAGAGGCAGAGAGAGGACCAAAAAAGGACATACACTCCAGACAACTGAATGGAATCTTTAAAAATAATTCTCCCAATTTAATACCACCTACTTCTGAACAGATTCTTATAACTATGATTTTTTTGAAATTCCCCAAACATCTCAGCATATATTCATATATAGCAGTGTGTGTGTGTGTGTGTGTGTGTGTAGCTAAAACAAAGGCTCTTAGAATCTTGTATGCTATAGTTTATACTTTAAAATTTTTTTATGTGTATAAATGTTTTGCCTGCAGGTATGTCTTTGCAGCATATGCCTGCAATCTTGGTGCTCACAGAGGCGAGAAGACCAGAAGAGGTTGTCAGATCATCTCGAACTAGAGTTACAGAGGGTAGTGGGCCACAATATGGGTGCTGGGAGTTGAACCTGGGTCTTCTAGAAGAGCAGCTAAAGCACTCTTACCTGGTAAGCCAGTTCTCTAGCCACCAAGATTTTATATTTTCAATTTGATTTTCAAAAGAGTCTGTTTAGAATTTTCTTCTGCAACAGAAACGACAGCCCCCGTGCACGTGCACATGCACAGAGAGGCACGAAACAGCTGCAGAGCAGCAAGTGAGACTGTTTCTGCTGACAGGGATGAAAACATCGGAGAACAGAACCTTAGTAAATGCTTAGTCTGTGGACTTTTGTTCTAATAAGCAATGGTTTTCTCCCAGACTGCAATGAAGGTTTGCGAGCGCATCCTTTTGTTTCCAGTTTCTTACTGTGAGGGCTTCCGCTGTCTTCTGGCTGAGTGTTTGGGTGGTGGCACCTCTGATATACAAGGAATCCCTTAACATGCCCAGACAGCCTCTGCCCTGGATGTCATCCAGTAATTAAAGTCAAGCAGACCCAGGGAGGAAACCTGTAAGTCAGGGAGGCATTCTTTGTGTCTCTTGTCTTTCTCACAACACTGGGTGGGAGTTACTCTGATAAAGCGTCTTCCATGCCTCATGAACCCAGCTTGCTAAGCTGCTGAAACTAAGGGAGAGATAATGGAAGTGAGATGAACGAGCCAGGACCTGAGGCTGGGACTGGTGAGGGTGGGAGCCTCTGGGCATGGGCTGCAGGTTCATGTTGGTGCAGACAGGCTATGCTAAAGACTCTGATTATAGGCTGTTCCTGCAGGTGAGTAAGGCTGGGGGTGTACATTCCAGCCTGCTTGAAAATCAAAAAGGATGCTTCCAGTTTCCTGCTGTTTCTAATTCATTTCTAGTGGTTAGCTCTAGAGATACAATGGTAGGGGAGCACCCCTTTCACTATGATCTGTGATTCCTTCCCATGGGACTGGAATGTCTCCAGCCTTACTGTCTAATCACAACATCCCAGGCATTCTAGATAGATAAATGCATTTGGACTAGGAAGACTTGCAGTTCAATGTGTCCCTTTGCCAGTATAGATACATGTGGAGCTGATGTTGGACAACCTGCTAGAGTCACTGCTTGTATACGCCTTCCAGTGAGGTCCTGGGGCTGTCACAACCTCCATCATGGGAAATATTTTTTCCCTCGTGAATATCCTGCTAGAATTATCTCTGTCTGTGGGTCATTGTTCACATGGAACGCTTACTGTGGTGATTTAAATGAGAATGGCTGCCATATATATTTAAGTACTTGGTCCTCAGTTGATGGAAATAGTTGGGAAGAGTTAGGAGGTGTGGCCTCGTTGGAGGAGGTATGTTGTAGGGAAGGATTTTGAGGTTTCAAGTGACTCATCATTCTGAGGCTCTGTCTCTTTTCTCATGGTTTTGTATTAAGAGGTGAGCTCTTAGTTACTGTTCTACTGCCATGCCTGCCTGCCTGCTTCCATGCTCCTTGCCTTGATGGCCATGTACACAAATACTCTAAAATCATAAGTTCCAAATATACTCCTCCATAAGTTTTCTTGGTCATGGTGTCTTATCACAGTGATAGTAAAGCAATTAAGAGTCTTGGCTGTCAAGAGTGTTCATTATCTGACTCTTTAGACAGTGTTTGAAGTTATCATTATTGTAGTTAACACTACTTCTAAACTTGACAAATCTTTAATTAGAAGCAAAATCTGAGGATTTTTCACCAAAAGTCTGAAATAATGGTAGTCCAGTATCTCTGACATCACAGGATGCATGACAGTTAGTGTGTTGTACATGAGTTCTTCCTAAAGTCTTGGTTCCCCTTTCAGGTAACTGATAGCTGTTCATATGTGTGATGTTCCCATATCAGTGTCTCCCACTTACCCAACACCAAAAATGTCAATATCACCATCATTTCACTTTGCTTAGCTTTAATGACAATGCATCATATCCTTTGGTCCTTGCCCATCAACCAATGGGATGATGATTCTCTCTAATTTTACATCTCTGCTCAATGTTCCAGAAATCTCCAGGTACACTGGTTCCAGTCCACAGCCCTGAAAGATTGATGTCTCTAGCCTGTGAGTATTTCAGTTTCCTCAGTGCTGTAATTCATGATGTATGTATCAGGGATGCTTCAACAAGATTTCCTTTTTACCAACAGTCATAAGAAAGATAACTTAAAAAAAAAAACCCACACACAGTCTACAGAAAGAACTGGAAGCAAAAATTAAAAGTATATTAGGGCAGTAAGATGACTCAGCATGTGAAAGGACTCTCTACACAAACCTCATGACCTGAGTTTAATGAAACACATGTATAAGGAAAAAACTGACTCCCATTAGTTGTCCTCTGATCTCTATATAAATTGTATGGCATCAACATGTTCACACTCTCATACATAATTATACATACATGATAATGAAATAAATAAAACTCCTTTCAAACATGATAAAAATGGGGAAGAATAAAAATTGTGACTTAGTCCAGGTATCAGACATTTTCAGCTGGCATGCTTTGTTGAAGATTATTCTTTGTGCAGTGTTTGTGCGTATACATGCACATCTGTATGTATAGGTGTGTATACACAGGTGTAGAGGTCAGAGGAGAACCATATCTGTCTTTTCTCAGATATTGTATATTGCTATTTTGTGAGACAGAGTCTTTCATTGGTCTGGAACTCACTAAGTAGACTAGACTGAGTTATCAGAGACTCTTCTAGAATCCTTCTTTTTCTACTTCTTTAGAGCTGTGACTGAAAAATCTATGTCCACTCTTGTCTTTTGTGTGTGTTGGCAGGTGGATGAGTCTGGGCATTGAACTCAGGTACTCATGCTTGCAACTGAGTCATCTTTTCAGCCCCCTGTTGAAAATATTTTTGGTCTCTGGGATATCATTGAGCTAGAGTTCCCTTGTATTTTGAACAGTAGGCCAGCCTTTCTGATTGTCCCCTCATTTTCTTGTTCTTCACCCTCTCCTCTATAACATTGGCAAAGAGAATGTGAGTAGATTTATTCAGGGTGCATATGCTAGAATTCAAACTTGCCCTTTAAATGCTGTTTTGGCAACCTTATCTCTCCATTCAACTGAGGGATTTGTTATGGTAATTGAATCCCTCAGAGTTATTTGGTGTGGGGTAGTAGTTTACTAAGACGAGCCATGGTATCCAAGGTGAGAATCCCATGGTGGCACCAGTGGTATGATAAGAATAGGAAGAACTAAACTTGTATTTTCTTCTGTCTTGCCTTGAGATGCCTCTGCTATAAAATGACATAGTAAGGTTTTGGCTATGTACAGTTGTGGGCACCATCATCTCAGAATTCATACCCTACAGAACCATAAGCCAAGCAAACTAGCATTTTAAAGAAGAGAATTGCCAGATTTCATGATATTGTTATAATAGTCAGATGAAAGAAACAGAATTGACACAATGAGTTTATATTAAAGAGAGATTTATTAGATTTTACTCTACACTAGAATCTAGTTAATCCAACAATGGATGTTTCATACTAGAAAAAGCCTAAGAATTGCTAAATCCATGAGGCTTAGTGTCGTAGCAGATCCAGTTTATGACTGAAGGTATGGAGGATTCCTGGAGAACCAGTGCTCTTCAGTACACATTGGAGGGCTGAAGAGGTTGGGTTCCAATATCAACGAGGCAATGCAGAAGTACCAGCATTAGAGTGGGTGAACTTGCCAGCAAGCATGAAGGCAAGTAGGCAAAGGCCAGCCTTCCTTCTGCCTCTCCTTCCACTGGAAGGTGCTGCCTATATTTAGGGTAGTTATTTCACTTCAAATAACCCAATTATCTCACAAGTTTGCTCAGTAGATTCCAGATATAGTCAAGATGAAAACCAAGTGTTATAACCAAGAAAAATGAACCATAGCTTCCCTCCTAAGTAAGAAAATAACTATCATTTGCCAATGTCTGGCGGTCTGTACACCATTGCATCCTAGCTTCATGTCCATAAGGAATTTCTCAAGTTGCTGTTGTGCTATGCCCACATTGCCTTCCTTAGCCTTCACTACCCATCTCATGAGCTCTGATGATTGAGAAAGGTTACTGATCTTACAAAAACACAAAACCAAACAGAACTATGACTATACTTTAATATGTTTTGTATTCATGTCCTTGAAAAGATAAGATGCACAGGTAGATAATTTGGGGTGTCATATCTGGAGTCACAAATGCTTGTGTTGTTTGCTTTCTATCCTCTTAGGCATGTTTTTCTGTTTGATAGGGATAATGATACACTTCTTTTTTCTTCAGACTACAAGCCTTCCTAGAAAGAATACCACCCTCTTCAAGAATTCTTATTTGCGCTGTGTATAGCATGAGAAAAAATGGGAAGCTTGGGAGACTGTCCGGTGAAGGACAGGTGACTCTCCTGTTGTGGTTTGAATGTGAAGTACTTTTAGGGTGTTGTGTTTGAATACTTGGTCCAAGGCTACTATTTCTGCACTGGGAGGCTATGGAGCCTGACCACAGGTGAGTCCTAAAGGGTGGCCTTTTTAAGTTATAATCCTATTTGGTTAGGAATAACTCTTTCTGCTTCCTCACACTTCTGCTAACACATGAGGACTTCGTCCCTGCTGATACTTACACTGTCTTCTTCATGGCGCTCTACTCCCTCTGCTGTAGTTAATTCTAATTATCAACTCAACGCAGCCTAGAGTAATCTGAAAAGGTAATCACAACCGAGGGGTTTCCCAGACCAGATTGACCCATGCCATCTCTGTGGAGGATAGTTTTGATTGTTAATTGATGTGACAGAGGCCAAAGACCATGGGCAGCTTATCCCTGGTCAGGTAGTCCTGGACCATGTTTGAAAGCTAGCTAAGTATGAGCTTGGAAACCAGCCAACAAGCAGCTCACTTGCCTTAAATTTCTGCACCAACTTACCTCAGTGATGGATTATGACCAGGTCAAACAAAATCTTTCCTCCCTTAGTTGCTTTTGGTCAGAGTATTTTATCACAGCAACACAAACAAAGCCACGACACCGTTTAAAACTCTCAGTCAAAATAAAAGTATCTTCCTTACGTTGTTTCTGTGAGGCATTTGGTCACTGTGACAGGAAAGGCTGCTGCCCTTTTTTGACTTGTATCTATCAAGAAAGACAGACAGATAAAAGGAGAGCTGCAGGACTAGGAACGGGAACCAGAAAGATGGGACAAAGAACATTTTGCTATTTTTCATATTGCATATTACACAGCCTTGGTAAAAAGTTAACTTTGCCTCAGCTTTGCATATCCTCAAATGGAGAAAACGTCAGGATGAGCCAACTTCCAAGGATTATGTTGGCGATCAGATGCATCGTTTATTTGCATGAACTGCAGACACCAAACATATGTAATATCTGATTGTTCTTTCTGAATTTCTGTTTAGTCTTTGAAGAGTTTCATGTAGCATTCCATTTCCTTCTAGAATATGGAAGGCATTTACTTCCTTTCCAGTGTGTTGCTAAATTCTTGGGGGTGCTTAAAATACATTCAGGTTTCTATGACTTAAAAAAAAGATCTCAAATGTAAATCTTCCTTTGGGAGAGTTGCCATCTCAATTAATAACATATTTATGTAAAACACATGCATTAAGCAAACTTCAGTATCTTCAAATTTGGGAAAATTTTTGCAAATTATAATTTTAAATAAGAAAAATAAATCTCACTTTCAATTTCCCTTTACTTTCTCTACCTAATGGCAGTTTTTCTGTGACTACTTAGGAAGTACTCTCAACACTGGTGTTTCGTGTATCAGATGTTAAGAACACAGAAACCTCTTGTCTAGGGCAGCCGTAGGTGTCTTCCAATAGAGGCTGACTCCTGTCCTCCCTTGAATGTCCCCAACTTGTATACATTTCTTGGGCATACATCATTCTTCAGCTTAGAAGTGGGGTGGTAGGTCTTGACTTTTCATAGGAAGCTACAGAGCTGTGTTTGCTTCAGGGAACTGAAGTGTTGGCCAGAATCCACCATATGATGCTACAAAGTGACTGCCAACCAGACCATGAGTGGCCTAGCAGTGGCAGTCAAGTTCAATGTGAGATGATGTTTTGTTCTGCTTGGGTATGTCCTCTTAGAATTTTCATGCTTGACAACCGTCTCTCAAAGGACCAGCAAAACTGTGTTCCTGGCTTTGTGATCATCTTTTTCTGAACTAACATTAACTCGATCAAAAACAAGATGGGAATTTTACAGCTTGCAAACGTAGCTGTAGGCTTCTTGCCTAATTGCTCTTAGCCTTCCCTGCATTTAGACTCTAGGAATTTAGAAAGAGAAAGGGATATTTTCAAGAGTGGCTTAACAAGCATTCCACAAGGGGGTAATAGAATGACTGTTCATGTTGACACCTGTAAAAATCTTACTTGAAATTTCCACATTTATATTTCATATTTAAAGTGTTAGGGTTGTAGAGAGACAGTCTGCACTGATCTTTCCTGAGGCGCGGATGTGCCAACTCTCACCCAATACTGATGTTCCAAGATAGTTGAGGCAGCTCACAGTGGCATCTTGCTATCACAAAGAGCTTTTTTTTTTCAGGCAGAGACCTACAAAGTTAAAGTATTCCATGCAGACACCTACTGAAGTCTACTTGCTTTAGACTTCTCCTTTTAGATGTTTTGCTCTTAGGAAATATCAACCCTCTGCCCAGGGCAAATAACTAAATAGCTGCAATTTTCTAGCTCACTCCTATTTTTGGCTTTTAGTGCCAGAGGCATTTGAACACCCATGTTGGAGGCTGGATTCTCACGGAAACTCAGGCACCTAGGAGAGCCAAGCTGGTTTAGATCAATTGCTCCCCGTGCTTAAAGACCTAGTAAAAACAGGTTATAATGTTTACATGACTTTTTATGGGTCAGTTTATTACAGTTCTATTCTATGGCCTACAGCGGAGGACCATTTTACAGGCTTTGCCGTATTTGACAGTTCTGAGCATCTGGTGGGGAAGCTGCTTCTTTTCTTCCTTTCTTTTTCTCATTTTCTCTGTTTTATTCCCTTGCTCCACACTTCCCCACCTCTGCAAAAGGACATTCTCACAGGCCCCTGCCTGCAAACCATCTTTCTTTTCCCCAGAAACTTGTAACCATATTTAGACCTTATATTCTGTAATGGAGAAAATTTGCAGTTTCAAATAGTTTTCCATTCAAATTTGGAGGCTTAGAAACTAAATGCCTCCAAACAAGGGATTGTACCCAAAGACACTATATGTATGTGTGTACGTGTATACATGTGTATGTATGTATGTATGTATGTATGTATGTATACCATGTCCTGTGTTCATCTCTTCTCTGCATTAAACAAGGCATTGTACCAGAAGGCACTGCATGTTTGTATGCGTATGTTACATCCAGTCATTCATTTTATCTCTGTATTTGCATGTTTAGTGGATAGGAGTGCAAATGTCAGAGCCCAGTAAATCTACTGTATCAAGGTCCTAGCATTTGATCGTTTTATGACTTTGAAAAAATGCCCTAACATGTCAGATGCCTCCTCACCAGACCATGGTAAGGGTTGAAAATTAGCTTCAGCATGAGTCATACATACAAATGTGTGTTCATTAGTTTATTAATCAGCTCTTATAAAACATCTACTATGTGTTATGCATGAGCATTAAAGATAGAGAAAATGAGCAACCATAGTTCTTCTGTTCCAGTTCTACTGGGAGAGAGAGAAGACATGCTAATAAACCACCCTAGCAGGGAAACATGGAGTGGTATGAGAAACGTGCAGAAAAGCCGTGTTCTGTTTCAGATAGATTGGTCAAAAAAAAAAAAAAAGTCCTGGGAAAAGGTGGCAGTTGAACAGAAGACTCAGTCCAGTGCCTGAGCGAGCCATGAAGTCACCTGTGCAAACCATTGGAGCAGAGAGTTGGGAAGGGCAGAATCCCTGAATAGGAGGAGCCATGTGCTAACAGACATTCCTCCTGACACAACAGTGTTGGGTAACGAGGTAAGCATGGGAGAGAATTTGAGTTTGAACAGACTGTGTAGGGGATGTGAACGCGACTCAGCAATGGAAATAGGGAGCAGGAGGTGTGAGAAACACAGGTAGAAAATATTATGTTATTTTCACCTGCAGATGAGTCTATAAAGGGAGAAATAAAAGAAGCCAGAAAGAAACCCTTAACAGAGAGGTAAAGCAGATACCTACATACTCAATATCTGGAAAATAATAGTTTATTTTTAGAAAGGATATCTTGTATCATTAGCAGATATTTTAGTTTACAAACTTGAGGCAAAGTTAATTTTATTTCTATTTATTATTTTTTCAAGTCCTTATTTTAAATGTAGATCCTCTCACTACAGTGTCTCTTAACATTCTTTTCTAAATATTAAGTTCAGCATATTATATATATATATATGCTATGCAGATGATGGTTTCAAAAGCCAGAACTATGCAGTCCCATTTGGTTTCAGTGAGATACCTGGAAACCTGCATCGTAAGAAAGAGAGAGGAAAACTTGTAGCTCTACTGGGTTTAGATATTCACTGGATATTTGGTTTGGAAGAAACATATTCATGATTTAAGTTCAGCCACTCATATCATACAAAGTGGACATGAGGTCTTCAAGAATGGCTCACAGTTCTCCCATGGATTAATTCCTTGTATATTCTTAGTTGTACAGAGGCCTATGTGTTAGCCCAGGCCCAAAGCTCTGCCTAGTAGAGGAAGAGCCTCATTGTACTGTCAGAAAATGATGACCAACAGTATGTTCTTGAGGGATTAAAAGAAGAGGGAGAAGAGGGGGCAATTATGATAAAGACTTCATGGAGCAACTATATGTATTGCTTACAATACGCACACACACACACACACACACACACACACACACACACACACACACAC
>JADRCD010204748.1:0-37218 GCA_019843815.1 Montemys delectorum | reverse complement strand
CACACACACACACACACACACACACACACACACACACACACACACACGCGCGTATCCCTGTGTCTGTGTGTCTTCATAAATAGCCTCTTCATTTGCAACTCATCTCAGGGCAGTCTGCAGAGCTGTCCTCACCTGCAGGCCCAGCCTAGAGCTGTTTGTAGGGTGGGACTGGGAGGGGCTAGGATTTCATTCCCCAACTCTGCTCTGCCAATCATGCTTGAAATTCCAACCCAGGAGATGAAGGCTTTGCACACTTGACCCCTATCAAATGCAAACACTGCTGGGAGGGACCATAAATCATGCAGAGCTCTGTGTGAGTTTACCACATTCTCCCCTTTCTATCCACCATAGAGGGAAGGGTGAGGTTCAATGAGGCAAGCACGTGTGTTGTGCTGTGCGTGGCAGGGACAATGGCAGGTGCCTTAAAGTTGGCCCTGTTTGGCTGATACCCACAGATGCTGACTGTCGGGCCAATGAAAGTGCAGAGTGCAAAGCGGTGCTTATAACAGCCTTTGTGTGGGGAGCCAGTAGTAGCAGCAAAAGCATGATAACATCCAAATAATTGTTCAATAGTTCCCACTTATGCAGTGGCAATTAAAATCATTTATATGATTGGCTTCAGAGAGGCAGTTGGGGAGCTTGGTTTATGCGCCAAGTTGCTCTCATTCAGCTGTTTGAAATAGCAGGCCACCACATCTGTTAAAATATATATATATATATTCTCTTGAATTTTTATGAGTTGGACTCATCGCGTCTCTGTTTCTGCTTAAAAAAATAGTAAAAGCTCGAATATATAACTGGTTTCCATCCCCAAGAGTGGGCACACATATCGTATTACGTGATCCTTGGAAAGCCTCCGTTCCTCTGCAGAACCCAGCCACACTTGGATGTTTTCTTATGCTCAAATTGACTCTCTTTGCCAGCGGTTGGACACAGTCTCACAGTACAGGTGGTCAAATCAAAATCAGGAATGAACATGCTGAACACATTTATCTCTTATCATTCGAAGGCTGATATTAGAAGATAGCCTCTGTGTATTTACCTTTTCTACAGGCCACACAGGCACACACCAAGAAATGTATTCTTTGTTTAGGTCTAAAGAAAAGCGTCAACTTTCACTACGGCTTTCAGTGGAACATTAATTTTTCTTGGAACGTTTAGACAATGGCACATTTTTGGAGAAATCCCGAAACACACATAACTCAGAATTGGCTGCCACACCTGCAGTTGTTCAGAGGGAAACAAAAGACCCGAGATTCCCAGTGCAGATACAAAAGAAAGTGGCACAGGGAGAGGAGAGTGTGCTGTACAAACACTTTGTCCATCTGGTGTCTGTCTCAGATTGGAGCCTGAAACTTACACTTGTTTTAAAATCTTAAAAATTGTTCTGGTGAAACAGCTTATTAGAAAAAGGATCTTCCACCCAAGCTTGAGTGCCCAAGCCCATTCCATGGAAGAATGTAGTAGAAGGAAAGAACTAACTATCACAAGTGGTCCTCTGATCGTCACATGTGGGCCATAGTATGGGTTCATGTGTACACACATATACATACATACATACACACACGCTCTCTCCCTTTTTCTCTCTATTCACGCTTTGATGTAAATATAAAAGACATCTTGGAAACCATGTGCAAAATAAACAGAATGGACTGTGGGTAAGGATCATGCAGAGGATACTTCATGGAGTGGGAGTAGCATCATCTAGTAGCAGCAGAGACAGGATTGAGCGCCATGCTTGTCTGAGGAATTGGGTCATATAACACCGTCATGAGAGTTTTAAAGCATTTTCTATGAAATTATGCTTTTCTGTAGAACCACAGGATTGGAGACAAAAGTATAACAAATTTCCAGGTATGTAAGGTTGACACTTATGGCTGTTGGAATCACATAATTTCAAAGGGGATTGTTGCGAAGTTTTTTGGTTCCATAAAATTATAAATATTTCAGAACTATACACATGATTGAAGTACATGTCGGCAAAGTGAGATCAGTAAACAGACAACGTTTGTGAGGCGTAGCCTCAGTTCTACCATTTCAATAAACTCAAATACATATGGACTCACACTTGGTCTGCTATTCCATTGAGCCTTGTGTCCCTTTCCATATATATATATATGTATATATATATATATACATATATATATATATATAGTGACCCTTTTAATCATAATGAGTACATTATTTTATTTTCAGATACATATCTGTTAAAGAATTATTCCATTTTTTCATTGATTTGTGGGGGGTCAAGGTTATAATTTTAATTTGTGTTTTATGAAATATGCAGTGTTCTTATGTAGAAATGATTCACACAATCTTGGGCAGGTCATATGCTTTGAGTTTGATGTTAAATTAGTAACACGTTTTTTACTTGTCACAACATAATTTGATCTATTAAAGTACAACAGATACTTTTACTTTAATTTTCTGACCATTTATGAATGGACAAACATTGAAGAGTCAACTTTTTTTCTGATAAAACATAGTATTCAATTTTTACTTCCTTGTTATAGCTCAGCTATGATGTATTTTATATTTTGTATTAAAAAACTTTGTAAACATCAGTCATTAAGTTCAGTTCTTAAAATCAATGGGTCTTTTTTTTTCGGAATCTTAATTTAATATCTTGTATTAGATTCACAAAGCTGAGATTATAGTTTGAATTATATGATTCTACTTTTAATCTTTGTTACTAAAACATTCTTTCACACAGTGCCTGCATCAATCTAACTTTTCACCAAAAATTAACAGATATTCCCCTTTCCCTGCTTCTTAACCCCTGTTATCTGTTGTGATTTTGCTAAAAGACTTTTTCTTGTTGTTCTGAACAAGGTCCCAAGTTTACTTAGGAGAATCAGCCTTTTATAAGAAATGAAACCATCCCCCTCAATGCCAGGATCTTGTGGCCTCATTAGCATCTTGTTCTGTCCTGGAGGCAGGTGAAGCAGCTCAGCAGGGTGTGGCTCTTTAGGGTAGTGGCAGACTTGGCTGTACAGTAGCCCTCACCTAAGGGGGAAGACTCCACCCTAGGTGGGCTAGCTGCTTGTGGCAAGCTCAAGGTCTGGTTCAGTCTGCTTGAGGCTAGGGGAGGTCACAATAAATAACCTATATAGATTGTTGCTTTTTTTCTTTTTAATTTTTTTTATTAGATATTTTCTTTATTTACATGTCATATGAGATCTCCTTTCCCAGTTTCCCTTCCGAAAAAAAGAAAAAAAAATTAAAAATAAATAAATAAATAAATAAATAAACCAAAATCAAAACCAAACCCAAACCCCTGTTTCCTTCCCCCTCCCCCTGCTCACCACCCTACCCTCTCCTGCTTACTGACTCTGCCATTCCCCTACACTGGGGCATAGAACCTTCACAGGACCAAGGGCCTCTCCTCCCATTGATGACCCACTTGGCCATCCTCTACTATACACATGCTGCTGGAGCAATCAGTCCCACCATATGTACTCTTTGGTTGGTGGTTTAGTCCCTGGGAGCTCTGAGGGTACTAGTTAGGTCATATTGTTGTTCGTCCCAATGGGTCTTAAAAATCAGCAAGATGATGTTTTTTCATAGCTTTTAGACTTTGATGTAGGTAGCAAGATAACATCCATATAGAAATGATGATAGTATTCTGTGATAAATATGGCATGGCCAAGAAGTACCACTGAGTTGATGTTTCAAGTCAGAAAAGGGCTTTTCCAGGCTGAAAGGCTAATGGGAAGGGTGGCACTTGAGTGAGGCCTGAACAGTGTACATAAATAAGGCAGTGGCTCTTGACAAAGATTCACTAAATACCTGAGTCACTGCAGGTGCTATAACAGTGGAAATTAAACATACCAATGGATGTGTTCATCATGGCAGAAGTATAGAATCTGAGGTTCATCCCAGTCGCAGAAGTCTAAGCGCAAATCAGTGTTCCTGAGAGAAGGTTGAACCATGCAGGGATTACAGAAAACAGCCTGAGAGGATGTACTTTGCTAACATGAAGGGAGGCCATAGGAAAGGACCTGCCAAACTCTACTGTATAAGAACTCAATGGATATCAGGATGGGTCAGGTTTCTTAGTATTCACTGGCTGACCAGTGAATACTATGATTAAAAAATGCACAGGAGCTTCATTCTTTGAAGATGAACAATGAGAAGTAGGCTACACCTATAGAGAACAGTAAAGGAGCAAGATAATGAAACTATGTGTGGAAATCTGTTTATAACTGGGACCAAAGCAAACATTGGCTGTGGGCTCGCTTTATTAGAGAAATGGCATGCAGACAGTGAAGGGAAGACAGAGAAGATGAAGACTGTGGGGTCATAATTAAAGTAGACTGGACAGCAGAGAGAGTGCGTGTGACAGAAACATAGGCCAAAGAGTGTCTCCTGGAGAACTGAGCTCTGCTCTGCTCTGCTCTGCTCTGCTCTGCTCTGCTCTGGAGGTGTGTGCATGTGAGCTGTTAGAAATGGAGAAAAATGCTGTACCACAGACCTAAATCTAGAATGTCTCTACAAAAATGTGTCAGAAGAGGAATAAGGACTGGGGGAATGAGCAGTACACATGCATTTCATGAATTATTTAAGCTTTTTGAAATAGGAACACATGTTATTTTTAAAGTGTATTTATTTCCTTAAAAGAATGAAATGGATTGAGTGTTTGGAACACCTCATGTTTTTGGCAAAATCCTTGTAATAGAGAATTAGTTGTAGGAGAAGAAAAGACTCCAGCATTATCCCTCATCTTTATTTCATGTTTATTTTAGCAATGAAATCACCATTAGGCAAGGTCTTTAACCAAATATTTATGTTGTTTAATATCATTCTGATTAACTTATAATGTTGTTTTCAGCTAAAAACTGATGAATTTTTAAATGAAACATAATGTATTACAAAATTATATTGGGATTTAAGAAGCCTGCTTTTTAAAAACTGCATATAAGCAATGGTTGTCTGTTCAACTTTCTCTCAAGAACACTGAGCTAAAAGGAAATGCTTATTTGTGCTCAGAATTAAATGGGACGAACCGCAGACTCTATTCTCTTCCCATGATGAACATATCCATTTATTTAATTTCCACTGTTTAATAGCACCTACAATAATTCATCTCTCTCTCTCTCTCTCTCTCTCTCTCTCTCTCTCTCTCTCTCTCTCTCTCTCTCTCTCTCCCTCGCTCCCTCTCTCTCTTCCATTCTGCTTGTTTTCAGAGGTGACATGTCCTGAGAAAGTAGCTTTTTCTGATTTTTTTTTCCTATGTTCCATGTGGGCACCTGTCCTTCAACCAGAGAGACTTGGTGACCTTGTGAGTTCTTGAGCAGTGGATCTCAGTTGCAGTGTCATATGGATTAAAAAGGAACTGCTCTGCTCTTCCTGGACAGTTGTATGCTCTCAACACTTTCTCCACAGCATCCTCTCAAAGGGGAGACTCTAATTAGTCAAAGAATCTTTCCTGCCGGGTGTGACATTTTCTCAGACATGATGTCACCTTCCAAAATTTCTTGGCTCAAGGAAGGAAATGTGAAACATGTTGACGTTAGGTTGAAGATTAATTGGGTTCTAATTTTTAATTTTGGAAATCTTCTTGGTCCTTTTGAGTGACAGCTGAGATCAAGCTTGTGAATATATTGGAATAAATTACCTAAGGGGACACTATCTTCAGGAACTTTGTGATGTTAATGAAATTGTCATGCAAGTATGAAGTGGTTCCTGGGCAAACTATGATACACATTCTGAACATTGTGTCAGGTTACAGTCTGGGATTAAATGAAATTTAGATAAAAATGAACTGAATTATCCCAGTATTTGAGGTTTCAGGCATTTCTTTCAGAACTTTTTTAGACAATCTCAAATTTCTGGAAGGCTTTTGGAAAATTGTCTGGCTGTATGATTTATTGTTACTATTTTCAAGTTTATGAGTTTTTTAACTTTAACCCAATATAGAATTCGGGTAGTTCCAGTAATTATTAGTATACACATTTTGAAATTAAGCTATGCAAGTTTAATTCAAATTTACTTTTACTCTTTTTCCACATCCAAATAAATTCATGAACTATGTGTGAATCAATGTTTTAGATTTGATTTTAGAGTTAATGCTATTTTAATAATGCTAAAATTTAAAACTAACTTTGAAGTACAAATATTCATATATACACATTATATAAATATGCACATATATAATTACAGTTGTTTTATCCATAGGAAATGAAACAGAGAGTACTTTAATAAAATGTTTCTCACATTTGTTGTGAGACATAATTATATGTTCATACCAAGAATAGCATCTCTCCCGCTAATTATAACAATGCCTTTTAGGAGTGGAGGTGATTTTCCTTAGATATAGCGCTAAGTGTATGTAATAATGTTAAGATAAACTATTATGAAAACACACTGGGTGGCTTACAGAAGAGTGTGGTAAAGCAACAATGTCTGTGTGAGAGTTGCTCTGTACTTGGAAGGTTATGAGACCTTCTTACTTAGACGTTGAAGAAAGGTCAGCTCCATGGACTTCTTACTAGGCAAGTGTTCAGAAATTTTGTGTCAGATATCTCACCAAGAGCTATAGATAGGCAATCACATTCTGGAGCTAGGTAGGAGAATTTGGGTGCAAAATAGAAATCAAGGTATAAATTGTCCTAGGAATAGAGTACGCTCATGTGGTATCAGGCATTCATACCCCAGAAAATGAACACTGAATGAAAAGCCAGAGACCCTCCTAGTGGCAAATGGTGGCATGTTCAAATTTGCACAAACTTCAAAACCAGTTCTAGAGGCTCCATTGCTGAAAAGGTAATGAAGGAGAGTTTGGTGAACACAAGAGGGGATGAGGAAATTGGCATGAAAATGCGCTTCCATTACCCAGATTCATGCCTCCATGTCTGCTCTATAAATCATGGTGTAACGCTCAGATGGCCTGGCTAGCATCTGATAGCAGGATGAGGTCCAGAGTCTTATAATACTTAAGTCAAACAGGTCCTGGGAGACAAGTTTGGAGGCTTAGAGTTAATCCTACCCTTGATAGAAAACCTGTGGAGGTTAAACAGGTAACCCAGGCCACTAAGCTTATAGTTTAAAAGAATGACTGTGATTTCCAGCTGCAATGTATGGGGTGGAGGTTTATAAGCAATGCCATTTTAAAACCAAAGCAAACAACTGCAAGGTCCTGTCTCCTCTGAAAGACATACAATGATAGTTATTATTGGGAGGAAGAAGAAGGTAATTAGTTGTAGGTTGTTGCCTTGGTGCTAAAGGTGTAGGAGGCAGATCCTTGATGGGGGCTGACATCATAAATATTTGCTGAACATAAATGTGTAAATGGCACAAGAGTAAAGAAATAAACACAGTACTTGAGTTCTCTGTGGGAAAATGGGCTAAGTCACGTCTCACTTATAGCCTTTAAGTTACAGATAACTTAAAAGTTATCTGAACTTACCAGAATCTCTATTTGTTCCTATAAACCCATAGAAATCCCCAAGTGGCCATCACTCAACTAATACCACCCTTTCATCTTACCACCCAACACGTTGCCTCAGAAGGAACCCAGACTCATCTTGAACTAACCTATTAGGGGCATGCATAGACATTTTGCTCCCATGTCCTAAGTTTCTGTTGAAGGCTTTTACTTGTTTCATTCAAAGTGTGCCTTATTTTACCAGCAAAGACGGCCTATGACATGAAAGCATTGCAAACAATGACTCCTTTTAGAGGACGAGCTGCACATGTGTTGATGGCAGTGTTAGGACGGAGACACACTGCTGATGTCTGTGTATGTGTCTCTGTCAAAAAACAAATCTAAAATGTCTGGGATGAAGGTTGAGCAGTGGAGACGAGGAAACCTGACTCCAGCATGTAAACTGTGTAATATATTTGATGATGGAAGTGTGTAAAGTGAAACCCTCCATCAGGACATGTGTGATGATCCCTTACTGCTTTAGCAGGATGGACTAGGAATCAGGGACAGACCCTGTGGCCTCAAGGAAATTAGCCTTTTTTTTTCTTTCTGAGCCTTGATTTCATTACTTATTGAAGGTGAATAATAATATGTACTTGACCACTTTACTAGAAAATTCCCAAGATCTGTTTGAAGTACTTAACATCTCTATTTTGCTAGGAATGGTTTCTTTGATGCTAAGATGTTAAGAAGGTGGCTGGAGAAATGGTTGGGAGCTGAAGAACACTGGCCATTCTTCTAGAAGATCCAAGTTCTATTCTCATCCTCCACACATCAGTTAACAACTGTAACTTCAATCTCAGAGGATCCATGGGCAACAGATACCAATGTGGAACACATTGCACAGATGCAGACAAAATACTTCATATACATAAAATTAATAAAACAAAATATATCTTTAAAATTTTTAAAAAATTAAAAAAACATGGTATTAAGTAGGATGATGCAATCATTATTTGTTTCAGACACTGACCCAGTTGAAGGTTACTGACAACTACTCTGTACCAGGTTAATGGACAGACACACTGGATAAAACTATCCTTGCTTTTTGGTCCAATATCATTTAAAGATTTCCAAATGCTACAGAAACTAGAGTTTAAAGGAAATAACACATGATTTGAGAAGGCCTAAGAAAGGAGTAGAGGCTCACTGGAACCTTAGCCAAAGTAGACAGAGTTGGAAAGTAAGTCATAAAGGGACTCTGAAAGGAGAAAAATATAGGTCTGAATGTGCACCAGTTACCTAGCAAGTAAGTCGTATGTATAGAACATATATGTGGTTGGAAGGGGACACACATATAAGATAGAAGAAGGAGGGGCTTGGACTTGGCCTAATAAAAAGAAGCAGACAAGTATCATGAAGTTTGAAAAGGAAGTTGCGCACGCACCATATACAACACCCTTCCATCCTGTTATTTGTATACAAAGTCTGAGCATTTGTCATAATATTTATAGTGTGTGTTTGGCTCTGATTTCCCTCTGGTAAATAGTCATTTTTAAGAAGTAACTTCACTGATAGTAAAGTGCATCTATCATGTTCTTGAATGCATATATTGAAAGTAGTTAATATTGTACATTTAAGCAGGCAGTTATTTTTATTTATTTAAAAGTTTATTTGTGTGTATGTATGCACTCATATTACAATGTATATATGGAGGTCAGAGAAAATTTGTGGGAGTTAGTTCTCTCCTTCTACCTTATGGGTCCCAAGGATTATACTAAGGTTGTCAGGCTGGGCTTCAAGAGCCCTTACCTGCTGAGAATGGCCCCTTAACAGACATTTAAACCTATGCATTCATCATCAGAATCTAGTAGAAACACAAAGATTACTTCTCAAAACCTCCTGAGTCTCTTTTGTAATGACTTCCTCCTACCCTCTTCCTCACCTTTCTAGACAAGCTTGGTGCACATTTTCCCCACTGGAAATTAGCTTCAATATTTTATAGCTGTACATTAACAGAATAAAACATTATGTCCTTGCATTAGCATATACTACTTGAACAAAGTAATGGGTTTCATTATGACATATTCGTAAATGCATTCATGATGGGCTACTTCTGGGCATATGCCCTGTGATAGTTTAAATGAGAAATATATCCTACAGGATCAGGAACTGAACATGCAGCATCACTCTCCAGGGATGTATAGACTCATGCCAATGAGGGCAGACTTTGAGAATTCACAGCTTTCCCTCAATCCAGCTCACTCTTTCTGCTTTGTGTTCCTGGTTGAAGATGTGAACTCTCAGCTTTCAACTCTGACCATCTGCTGCTGTGCCTCTCCCCTGAGCCCTCTGTGCCCTATCATTATAGATTTCCCTTCTGGAACTAGATAACAAAATTAACCTTTTCTGTTTATAAGATGCTTGTGGTCATGGCATTTCAATCACAACAGAAGTGTACTACAATTCCTAAGGAATTAATCCTGTTTTGTGGTGGGCTTCTACACTCAGCATGAATAACTGAGACCTATCTAGACTGTACCATTATCATTCACTGCCCTTAGGTACTAAGTAGTCATCCATGCTATGAGTGCAGTGTTATTATTGATCCATCATCCTGTTGACAAATGTAGGGTTTGTTTCTGGTTTGAAGAAAGCCATTCCTTTAGCTTACTTTCAGTGATATATATCTTCACATTGTGACTTAGAATCTCAGAAAAGATGGAAATATGTCTGAGTCGAATTACCTACCAAAGGATGAAAAGGATTTGGTTATAGGTTATCTCAAGTACTATGTTGGTAATTTAAGTGTAGCTTAGCACTTTCAATTGTCCTAAGCTTCTCACAGGGCTGTAACCTAAGGACCACATGATGGAAACTGTGTGGCCAGTGACATATCAGAGAAGGCGTTAACAGAGCTTTGGAAGCTGTGTTACAATATACTGGGCAGGTATCTTTCAATACTGGGAGCCTATATGTATTTATTCCTACTTCTTAGCTCATCCTAACCTAATATAGGAGACAAATTGAAAGTTTGAATGAAATTTCATACTTTGATCCCTCAAGTCTAGTTCCATTCTATGATCTGTGATGATAAATCCTGGCTTCATTGACAACTTAACCCTAGTTTTAATCTACTGTCCATTATCAAGTCTGTGGAGGAGACCATCATTCATAAGGTTACAGAGGCAAACATGACTTTGAGTGCCAGGTCTCCCAGCTTGCTGTTAGTTTTATACATTATTTAAATATTAGAGTCTTATCAACTTCAAAATAAAAATGTTCTTGAGACCTTTTAGTAATTAAACCTTCAAGATAGTGATCAAGCCCCAAACTTTCCTTTAAAAATGCAATATCAAAAACTGTAGTTCACTAGAGTAAAATAGTTTATTTAAAAACTAGCATTCATCACTTTTTTCTCAGCAGAATTACAACTCAACAATAATCTTGCTAAATTTATTCATATTTTCACTTTTTTTACAAGTATAATTTTCATTCTTGGTTCATTTCAATTTTTTCACCTTATGGAGGTGTTGTCTCCTTCCCCGCCTCAGCTCTGCCTGCACAGTTCACCTTTGGTAGAGGAGTTGCCTGGAAGTTACACCTAGCTATGAACGTGCCTACATGCCTGGAAACTTTGGGTTGCTAGAGACTTTGAAGTCTGATGTCTGCTAAAGTGTTTATGTTATGCATATATTTTGTACCTGGAGATTCGGTGTCAATTTTTACCTGTGCCTATAAATATTCAAAATATCCCTAAGTAAATTGAAGCCGTGATAAGATACTTGGCCTCCGTTTCCTTTGTCTCTCGACCCCTCTTATTTTCCAGGTCCTTTCAAACCTCCATGGGGAGAACCCAGGTCCAGTGGAGCTGTGGGCCAGCTCCACCCATGGAGGTAACAGCCAACATGCAGAGATACATTTCCAATGCCACTTAGATCTAGAATGGAAACAGATACAGGGGCTATTAAAATGATAAATTCCAAAAATGGAAATATATTAGACTACGCATGAAAGTCCAAAGTTTCTCTAGTGTGCTCAAGGAATTCCAAATCCTTCCTGGAGAGTCTGAGATGTTATGAATTTGTTTTTGCCTTATTCATTTTGTACAATTCAATAAGCTACTTCAAATAAATGGATAAAATTAAAAATCATTTCTAGAGCCACCTCTAGTGGAGTAAGATCAGTGATGAGCTTTCCCATTAAGTTCCAAGGGTGCAGAGGATATATTAGCTTGCTGTTGCCTCTACTGTGGATCAGCATGTGGCAGTACCAATGAGAATGGAGTTGTTTACCCATCCTGTCCTAATTGCCCCCCTAGGCTGTTGCCAGCAGAACTGGCTTTCTGACTGTAATGAGCAATGAAGGTCTTGGCACCTCCTTCCAGGGTCTGAATGGTGGCCCAGCCTGGGTTTTGCCAGTACAAGCAGTGGTGGTGTTTAATAAAGATGAGCATTCTTGTAGAGCCTTTCTCTAAAATTAACTCTGCAATCAAAACTTACTCCTAATCACTCAGTGTTTCAGATATTAACAAACATTGAAGTTTCTATGAAAATATTCAAATAGGGATAAGTGACTGCAAAGCACTGTCAAGATTTCATGTTGTAGCATATTTTATCCAGTGATCATAAGAGAAACAGTTGCATCCAGATAGTATAAAAATGCTCTTCTGACACAGATTGTGGGTTCTGCTCTAGTGTTATAAGAGAGCCTAGTGGGTTTCTTCCCAGGGTCTGGTAAACCACAAACACAGGGTAGAATCTCTGCAGGCCCACCTGCTTCCCAAACTCCCTGCTGGGTTCTGGCCTAAAGAAGAATTTAGTGAGTTGGAGAGACAATTCTGAAAATGGAATATCCAACTGTTCACTTTTAATTTCATCATGGCCTTCGTGGTTCAGCTCATATATCAGCCTATAAATGGTTAGGGAACAGTGAGGCCAGTGCTCCAGACACATAAATCTCATCGTCCCTTATTTCAAATTACCTTTGTCCCCACTCTCCTTTAATATATCATCTCCATGCCAACATCCCCTGTAACTCTCGGACTTTGGAAACCTTGAACTTTCTAAGCTTGATTGTTTCATGCCCTCCTTACCTACCCTCAATTTCAAGACTTCTGTCATGTTGGTCCACTGCAGTCTTCTAGACTGTCAATCTCAGCTTGACTTCTTTGTATCTCCACTTCCTCTTGCCGACTTTGGAAATAATTTTGATTGTACAATCATAAGAACATTTCATTTTCTCCATTTACTTTATCTGATTTTTACAAAGCAACTTTAAAATTAACTCAAATACCCTCTTCCCAGTCTTGATTTTAGTTGAAAAGATAATTTAGCGGATAGAAGCTGTTCAGAATAGCATGGGTGCCTTTAAATGATGAGCAAATTAGAAGTTAAGGATGGTACCTCTGCATACCTCCTAGAGAGGCCAATATCTGCAGGAAACAAAGACTTGGATGCTAGTGAGAGTCTACAGCATTTACTTCTTGTGGTTCTCAAATTACCATTGAAACGGACCATTCCTTGAAATGGTAGCCATTCACTTGCTCTGTTATCTAGTCATCGCACCCCTGTGTATTTATTTAAAACAAATGGAAGTTTGTAAGGTTACATGTCTTGTCCACAAATATCCAAATGACAACTGTGTAATAGACATTGAGCAAGAGCTCAGGGAGACAACTGATAAGCAAACTGTGTGCTGGTGGAGCAGAAACTACTTTGCCCTGGAAATGAAGGAAGATGTTATTTGCGGTCTCACTGCCAAATGTCTAACACACAAGTGGCAAATCAATAGAACCAGACATGAGTGCATGTTGTATAATTTTCTCTCTTTGGAGGACTAGAACAAGCCATGCCACATTATAGCAAAAGCCCTTCCTGTGATGGCTTTCCCTGTAGTGAGACAGGAAAGAACAAGAGGAAATTTTCCGCTGTGATAGAAATCTGTGCAACTCTATTGGGGTGTTGCCCTGTGTAGACACAAAACTGTCAGACTTCTGCAAATGCCAAGAAAGACCTGGGCTTTCCATGCTGCATTTGCTAATGAACATGTTCAATAAATGTCTTTAAATCCCTCCAACTTTTCCCAAAATTTGTGCATTTTTCAGAGACTTTGTATTGTTAATGCTTCAACTTCCTCACTGTTTTCTGTGTATTCCATCTTTAGCAGCCCTCCTTTTTTTTTTGTCTAGAAAGGATTATTGTCTTCCTTTAAAATAATTACTGTGTGTCCCTGCTGTTACTAAAAGAAACCTTTCCATTCTCATATCTACAAACTTGAAATACTATCATCTCTTCTCTTTGGTTCAAACCTCCTAATCACATTACAGGTTACTGCAGTCAAGTATTAACCCAACTTTCTGTTAGTGCTACTCCAATAATTTGATGGATAATATGTCTGTGCATGGTATTCTTGCTTTTCTCTCCTAATAGTTGGCTCTTATTATATTGTGTGCCCTGACCAGTCTTTCTGAATAGTTTCATGTGCCTCATCTCTGATGTAGTTCTGTTCCACACTGAGCAACTTTTTTTTTTCCTGAGTACTTTCTCTTACTACTGAAAGGGTTACGCATACATGCTCTAGCTCCTATTCTTAGTGTCCTTGACTCCTTGTTCATAATGCTCCCATTCTGCACAAAAGTGCATTGAAAGTAATATGTATGAGATGTCTAGATTAACTGGTGGGCTTCTGTCTTAAATCCGAACCATACCTCGATATGTCATTATTCTTGCCAGTTCCCCCACATCTCTCTGACTCAAACCCTGAACTCTTATCAATTGAGGAATGTCTTATGTTAACATCATTGTCTTTTTTTTTTCCATGGCCTTAGCACGTACAACAAATGTAAGAAAACCTTAACTCATTCTGCTGGCTAGTTTGAGTTAACAATGCAGTCTGGAGTCATTGGAGAGAGGGGACCTCAGTTGAAGAATTACATCTCTAAGATCAGTCTGTAGGCAAGTCTGTAGGGGAATTTTCTTGATTAATGATTAACGTGGCAGGATATAGCCCACAGTGGGAGGTACCACTCCTAGGCAGGTGGTACTGGAATTATACATGAAAGCAGGGTGTGCAAGTAGGAGAAGTGGCCAGTAAAGAGCATTCTTCCATGATCTCTATTTAAGTTCCTCCAGGTTCCTGCTTTGAGCTTCTGCACTGTGTTCACTTGATAATGAATTCTAATCTGTCAGGCTTAATAAACTTTTTCATCTTCAAGCTGGCTTTAGTGAATGTTGATCAAACTGAGATACCCACCTGAGTTAACCTTAATTTCTTCTTCTTCTATTCCTTAAACTCAGGAAATCTGTTGCTTTTTATCTGACTTGAGTATGAAGCACAGTCTCATATGCTTTAATACTGGGTCCCTAGATGGTGGCATTATGCTACAAGCTTCTGTTTTAATAGCTACAAATAACATCCTACCAGCATACCTTCCCTGACATGAAGGGCTATATCCCCTCAAACTATGAGCCAGAAGAAAGCTTTCTTCTCTTAAGTCATTCCTTTCAGAGATTTTATCATAACAACAAGATAAGACACATACATGTTCACCACTAGATTTACATCCAAACAGTTTACTATCCTTTGCAGTTGACTCTGTGTAGTCAAACCCTCATCTTCTCTACACAGGCTGGTGAATTGCCACCTCAACTTTTCTTTCTTCCCACTACCAAGTATAAAATTGCAAATCTTGTAGCCAGTTTTCTTTCACTTCATGTTAAAATTCATGTTTCATCAGCATGAAGAATAAAAACTTCTTATTTAGTATCAAATATGCAACAACAAGCATTGTTGCCCTCTCTCAGCCTCTTTTCCTTCTTTATTTACAAAACCAGTTATTTTACTCCAGTTCACTTTTATTGTCTTACTGTAGCTACATACTTTCTGTACTATACCCCCAGCCTGTAGAAACTCACATAGGTGGACAAGCTCCTACTAGTTCAGGAAAACCAAGGTGTGAGCATATGCTATTTTTCTGTTAGTTAAGCTCTTTGGGAAACCCTCATCAACTTTCTCTTTGCAAGAGATGGAGACTACTACAGAAAACCATAAACAATAAAAAATGCAGAATTGTGGAGCCCAATCTCAGTGCCTGCATCTACAAAACACTCCTGCATCTAAGCTCAGGGAACACTGGGGAAAGGGAGAGGAGGAGTCTTTGGAAATTCATGGCAGATACTTCCCCTTCTGACTACAACTCTATCTCTTATTGTAACTATTGAAAACCAGGGCTTGAGACTAGGCAGAGGAGAGACCAAGAGGGTAACTGTACACTAGCCACATGTCAACTCCAACACAATTTTCAGGTTAGAAAAACATCTAGGATGCCATTTGTAAAATAAACACCTTCCTGAACAGAGTCTGTGTAACAGAGGTGACCCCAGACATTCTTTCCCATCCACCTCTTTTAAAGTTTTACCGAGATTTCTCTGTGTCTAAGACAGGTGTTCACTTCCTGGTTTGAATTCACATATGTTAAGCACTTCACTTTAAATTTCCTTTTGTCTTTGGCTATAGCATTGAACATATGAAGGTATGCCTTAAACTTCCAATATATAACTCCCTCCATGAAGCTTTTGTTCAGGGTCAGCTCAGTCGCTTCTATGTATATGTCCCCTTATGTAAAATGCTATTATGGGCTACCTGTCCATACACATCAGGAGTGCCCCAGATGAGGAAGGATGGTGAACTAAGGGAACCCTACTGTGAGTATGTGCTGAAGTACATGGCTGTGTAATTGCTCCTACCAGAGTACATATCAGCTTTTAGTCACAGTGGTTGGCTTGAGGTCTTATACAAATTTATAACTCATTATGGATGTTACTGAATTCTATGTTTAGTTTCATTACACATTGTAAGCATATTTATTTCTGGCATTTGACTATTGCTGTTTATTTTGTAGTTAATTTTTCAGGTTGAAAAAATATCAAAAAAAGTCTCTGCTAGGTACACTTCTAAGTTCTGTATGAGTTATGTACGTGAGTCTTTTATCTTCATTGTTTTAATGTTTTAATAAAGAATACATCTGCTACTCATATAACTACAGTTAGCTAATTCCTCTTATACAGGATGGACATATCAAAAGGCCTTAAAATCTTTATCTATGTCATAGATTCTATGATATGTTTATGAAAGACATTTTTCTTCAAGACATAAAACTTCAAAATGTCTGTCTAGTATGAAACACCAAAATAATTTGAATAATAAAAATTTTTCAAATAAAATATACAAATATTTTATAAGGAGGTTCATGAGATTAACAACAATCACTTGTTATAGAATTTGAAGCAGTGACTAAAGGAAGCCCCATCAGGCCAACATGTGCTCAAGAGTGTTATCAATGTGTTGGGGACATGTAGGGACAGTTCTTTTCATGGTACTGACCAAGTCTTGAGTACTTTATGAAATAAATCACACCCTGGGGGTTATAGCAGATTACTTGAACATATAGTGAAAAAGATCATGAGTGTGAAAATAGTGGGTTTTTAATAAACCACGATCATCTTTTTTCATGTATTACTGAAAACTAGTATCCTTGCCATATCTCTTCATAATAGGTTTTCCCTCAAATACTATGCCCCCTCAAACTATATGTCTATGTGCAAAGATCTACCCATTCTTCCAGGAACAGATGAAGTACCTAATCTCTCACATCTTCTCTATCACACATGCCTTAAAATGAAAATGTAGTTTCATTTACCAAAGAATCAGAGGGCTGGGTACCATGTTGCTTGTTTGTGTCCAGGTATGATGGTCCCCCCCGCCATAGGGTGTGATGCGTGCTTTTAGAGCAGGATGATCTTATGAGTGAGTTTTTATGAACCAACTACTCTCACTCAACAATGAAGGATAAAAGGTAGAGATATGGTAAAATGCTTAAGTAGTTTATGTGAGACTCTGCGTTCAGTATTCAGCACTGAAAAAAAAAAGTTGGAGGAGGTGAGGAGAAAATAGCAAGCAAGTGGTCTATCTAAGATCTAAGATCTTGCAAGAAGATGAATCACATGCTTCCACAAAGCTGCACTCAGGGAAGTCACGACAAGACAGCAGAAGGAGATAAATTGAAAGTTGGCAGTATTCAAAGACATTGGATATATGAGAGGAAGCAGGTGTTTGGAACAGCAAACTAGAGAGAATTGATACTGCTGAAAACACAGCAGAGACCAAGAAGGATGGAACCAAGAAGGTGATAACATCAGCAAATGCTTACATGACGTTTGCTATGTACTCGGAAACATCCTGAGAGCTTCACACAGTATTTAATGCTGTGCAGTAGGCACACACCACCAGTAAACACACCGCAGCTTGCCTATGGCTACACTACTGAAGGAAATCATACTGCCTCCCATGGCAACCATCATAACAAAGCCTACCTATTAAACAACTTACGTATGGGAAAATAATCAAAACAATGCTTGTAACCTATGAGTTATCTCAATACACATATAAGCCTTGAAAATCTTTAAGGGGTTGGATAGAGGGCTCAGTGGTTAAGAGTACTCATGGTTCTTGCAGAGGACCTAGGTTCAGTTCCCAGTACCGACATGGCAACACACAATAGTCTGTAATTACAATTCTAAAGGATCTGACTCCCTCTTCTAGCCCCTCCCCCCCCACCAGGCATGTTTACGATATACATACTTATATGCCATAAAATACCTATACACATAAAAGAAAGTGGAGCTTAAAAACCCTCTGTTATTAATAGTGGAAGTTATTTAGAGAGGAAAAATCAAGCCATTTTAAGCATTCTACACAGCAATTTATGATGATAGAAGATAAGATTGTCTTGCTTTTAATAGTCTCAAATAGAGAAAGACAGGGGTTTTCTACTAAGTCAAACTGCAATTTAAAGAGAGGGGCAGAGGGAAAGTACTTTTGGTTTCAGACATGAAGACTGGCAGTACATTTCCCATGAGTAATATATTTTCCATGAGTAAATACAAGAGGACAAAGTTTAAGTAACCAAGAATTTAAAAGAGAGACTGCCAATAAAATACGAACCAAGCCTTTGCCTTTGAATGTGGACTATTATTCCAAATCAGTTATGTAAGCAAATAAACTCATCCTTAGAGCTTTACATATAATGTCCAGGTTATGTTTTGTTGTAAGAGTCACATGAAGCCAGTTTAGTCAGCACTGTTATTGTGCCCTATTTTTTGGGTAGATAGTACAGCCAGGCTCCAGTCACATCAAAAGAGGACATACCACTTCCCAGGGAGAGTATTTGATTTTACTCTCTTTTCTCATCCCTTGTAGGTGTGCACTTTGCTGTTTCACTGCATCTCCAGGAACTTTTTTTTTTTTTTTTTAACTTTTGATTTTGAAACTGCTCCTTGCTAAATTGTCACAGCTGGATGCATACTCATTCTATAGACCAGATGAGCTTTGAAAGCACAATCCTCTTGCATCAGCCTCTCCCTTATCTGGGATTAGAGATCTGCATTAACAGGTCTGACCTGGGGGACAATCTTTGAGAACCAGTGCTGACAGTTTTCTAACTCCTTTCTTTCAAGCAGTAAATGGCATACATCTCTGATGGTGACACCTCTGAACACCAAGACCTGGCTGTGAACAGTTGGGAACGGTGTCATTCCGTGTGCCAGAGGGATGTGTGATGAGGAAAGGTGTCTCTCTGTGTTGTCTTTCACTGAAGGGAGTCTTAGTATTGCTTATATAAGTTGCTTTAGTTGGTATGTTCTTAAACAAGCTGATCCAGACAATAAACCATGAATGAAGCAAAGTAAGTATAGTATCTTGTATGTCTAGAATTTTGTCTCTTTCATAGACTTTTTCAGTTGTCTCACTTAGTGCTTGTGTCCTATTTTTTAAATCTACAATTTTATTAGACTCTCCCAAATACATCAAACTTGCATTGGTGGAAGCATTTATTATTATAATTATTATATACTCATTTTTTGTCAGTGTATGCATATTTGTACATGTGGTATATGTATGTATCAATGTGCATATTGATGACAGAGCATGATACGGCTGTGCTATTCTTGAACTCACAGTAGCTATTATCACCTGTTTAAGAATTACACAAACAGGCATGTCAATGCCCTGTCATGGAGGGAGATGCGGCTCATGCTACTCCACTTCCCTTAAGGATTTACATGGAGTTAATGATTAACTGAAGAAGAAGAGACATTTACTTTACTAGTGTAGCCTGGCAAAGTACCTGCTATTCTCCTGTAAGCAATCATAATGCTACTCACTGGCTTATTGACATAAAGACATAAAAATAAAAAAGGATAAAGTGGGAAGAAAAGATACATTAGAAGTTGTCAGAGGTATAAGAGAGAAGGAGAGTGAATGTAATCAAGTACATTATGTACACATATGAACATGACATGATGGAACCCATTGTTATGTATAATCAGTGTAGGCTAATAAGGTACACGCAGGCAGAGAGTTTTTGCTTTGCTCTAGATGTGTATAGTGGATTCTGGTCATAGGAGTTGATTGTTGAGTGCATATTGATTTCTCCCTGTTCAGAAGCATTGATTAGACCGACAGAGCTTTTCACTGAGAAGAAAGTAAAGGAAAAATAATTTTCATGATATCCCATGGCTCTTTTGAATAAAAGTCGGGTACTTATTTCTTGTTTTTCTGTTTACTGCCTTGTCATGCCTTTCTTAAACATTTTCTACTTTTCTCGTACCACAAAATGAGAGAAACCAGAGGTGCTGGGGTCTGATAAGGGATATATTTTATACACCTGAGGACTTCCACCTCACCCTGGGAGGACCTTAGGGAACATCCTGTACCCCTGAGGACTGGTACTCTACCCTAGTAGACTTTCTACAACAAGAGTGTGCACAGACACAAGTCAACCAGCTCTGATTCTCTGAGTTATTTGAAGGGAACCTCTTCCTTTCTATATTTCCATGGCTTAATTTCTTTTCATGAGAAATCATCTATGTCTTGGTTTTAATCTGGTGTCTTGATAATCTAAGCACCACTCTAGGGCTAAGTGCACTGAGTGCACAGCTAAATACCAGCGTTTTCCAAAGTATATCACATTTCCTTTCTCTTCCTTCTCCTTTCAAGTCCTGCACTACAAAGTAAATTTAACTCTCACTTAATCAACTAGTGACTGGACCTAGATATATCCAGAAGGAAATTCACAAGAAAGAATATTTTCTTACTGTTCTGTTGTAATTTGGTTTGACACATTGTGCATTTTGGCTTTCATATAAAATGTGTTTAATTTACATTTTCTCATCTGGCCAGAATTCACTTTAAAAAATACCTTAAATGTCCATTGTTTTGTGTACATTTGGTTTGATGGTATAAATGACTCTGTCCTTCACTCAGGATCTCTGTCAGAGCCAAACTCCTGTTGTGATCTTGTTTTATCCAACTTTAGATCTGACATGTACAAGTTGAGCATTTACAGAAAAATGCCAGTGGCTTAGATTTCATATCCCTCCTCTTTAATTAAGCTTTGATTATGAATAAGATATACATAAGAAGAATGAGGGGAAAGTTTAGAAGTTGATAGTAAATCATGTTCTACCTGGTCAATCAAGCAGAGGTCAGAGAACAAATAGCATTCTCTTCCTCTTAGAAAATGGGCTTGAACTTTTGAATCTACAAAAATATTTCAGGGATTTTTATTGACTTTGTTTTGAGTTTACCTAGCTTTAAGGGGACTTGTAAGATTTGCATGTAGTTAAAATATGAAGGGCTAATTGGGGGTCTGCCCATTGCTCTCTCTGCATTGCTTTTGGTGGCTGTGGGATACCTTTTCTGAATAAAGCTTTTGTAAGGAGTGATATGGTTCAGTGACTGCTGCAATGTCTTCTGGGTGTGTGTTCTTAAGTTGTCTCTATCATGGATTCATCATGTGAACTTAAGGCAATTGTTTAAGGTCTCGGCACTTCAAGTATTTCTAAAAACTAGAATCATAGTACAGGGCGGTTTTTCAAAAAAGAAAAGCCAGGATATTATGCCATTTAAAAGGTAGAATGTTTACAATATTTGCTGTGTCACAGGTTCTATGAAAGAATCTGATGTGAGATGGATTGCTTTTATGATGTTCAGATGTGGATCTTCTTCACAACAAGCAGCTGCTCATGCTCCCTGGACTCATTTGAGACTAGATAACCCCTTGGGTTTCTGTAGAGAGTTCCATTCACTAATCTTTGGAACTTGTGTGTGTCTCCTTCATAGCAAAGGAGATGTAATTAAGATTGTAGATATCAATGGACTGAGCTTCTGGAGTTCTCAATGCACTGCTCTATTTGTTCCCTTAAACGAAAGGAGCCTTTTCTATTTGTAAAAAGAAATGCCTTGGAAATGTTCTTCATGGGGATCCCAGGTATGAGCAGGACTCCTGCTTGTTACACTGTATTGGAAACAGAAGGCTACACATGAAGGCCAGGGAAAGCTCTGAGAAGCTAAGCCCAGAGCGTTGTGGAAAGCCAGGATAGAAAGAGGCACAATGTGTACCACTTACAAAAATGTACAAAGAACAGGGACAACCTCAGACTGTGCTCAATAGTATTCTTCAGAAACCTAGGAGGCTGAATCCTTTCCCCTGGACTTACCCAGGTATGCAAAGCCTTGATGTTGGGCTGTGAGCTTCAGAGCCCAGAAAGGAGACCACTGAGATAACAAGCTCATGTTGTCTGAAGCCCCTGGTTGAAGAGACAGAAAGGTCATGCAGAGAGACCTAGACATCAGCCTCAGGACAAACAGCAACTATGTTCTGCTCTGATATCTAAGGAAGGGGACAAAGCAAAAAAGATCTTACCCAGATGTAGACAATGGCTCCACTGAGGGAGAGCTGTGGAACACAAACTTTGTGTCATGAAGACATTAGAGAAATATTGTGTTTACAGAGCTAAGTCCAGATGACTGCTATGAAAAATTCAGGACCATTGCAGAGGAGGAATTAAAGTGCTGCTTTCGGGGCTTTAGGATGCTTCTAAATAAAACTGGGGCTTAAACTCTGGAGAGGTTTGAAAGCAGCTGTCTGGCAGCTGGATCAATCCTCATAGTACCCTATACTTTTATAAATGCTGCACTGGTCTCCACGGGGCCAAATGCTGATGCAGAAATTTATGTGCTGGACTGGAGATTATAGGGAAGACTCAGTATAAAAATGTCCACTCTGGATTTAATTAAGGAACAAATGAGCTATGACCAGTCCTGAGGCTTAAAAAGCATTCAAAGCTCAAATCATTGCTGTCTCTTTCCCTTTCCCAGGTCAGAAATAAACAGTGTTTCTGCAGATTGATTAGGTCCAGTGTCTCCCTTCTACTGGTCTTTCCTTGTCTTTTGCTTTCAGCTTGTCCCTAGCTAGACTCATATCCCATTTTCCTTAGCTTTCATCCTTAGGTCTCCACAGTAGGGAGTGAGCGGATCAGACAGCATCCTCAGCTCTCCTCACTATGAAGGCAGATTATGGAGCTTCTCTGTTTATCAGTTCTTATAACTTTGGTTTTTTTTCTAGTAACCTAGAACCTAAAGTTCGCAGTGTTAGTGTGGATATGAATTAGGTTTTGTGAAACTTTCTTCTCAGTCTTAGCAGTCTGTCTTCAGAAGGATCCCATCATCTCTCCTTCCTGGATTGTCAGTGCTAAGCAGTTTGCTTACTCATGGCTGCCTGTCATTGGAGAAACGGACTTTTATTTTGTTTTCACCTTCCCTGTCTGACTCCTCTCATCTAAAAGATATGCACAGTGAACCGTATCAGAAAGCACTTTACTTCTGATTCTAAATTTATTGCTCTGTAAATTTGTATATGACTTGCTCAATGCATAATGCATAGTTTGAGTTTTGGCAATCTACATGCAGAAGTCCAGGTCTGGTGGTAATCGATAATCAAGAGATCTTTGTTTGACTCATTCCGCTTGAGATTTGTACTTTCTCAACAAGACACTCAAGAAAAAAAAATACAAGTGGAAGCTGTTAGCTGACATGGGTGTTATTGTTACACTATTTCCTTATATGTTAAAACTTATTGGGGGCTGGAGAGATGGCTTAGTGGTTAAGAACACTGACTACTCTTCCAAAGGTCCTGAGTTCAAATCCCAGCAACCACATGGTGGCTCACAACCATCCATAATGAGATCTAATGCCCTCTTCTGGGGTGTCTGAAGACAGCTACAGTGAACCTATATATAACAAATACACAAATCTTTAAAAAAAACTTATTTTTAATCAAACTTTTCTTTCTTTTTTCCCCACCAAACCCCCTTAATCAAACTTTTCAATAAAACTTTTCCCTGTGTATAGATCAATATCCTCCTATACAAAGTACACACCCATCCTAAGACTTTCATTATTTCCTACTAACCATTTCATGATTGATGATACAACTTGGTAGTTGAACAGAGTTTACCAGACTGTCATTAGCTACATTATAATGCATTTGTTTCCTAAAACTCTTAAAGAACTTTATGCAGCAACTGGAGAGATGGCTTAATGGCTAAAAGTGCTTGCCATATTTCTAGAGGTCCTGAGTCTGACTTTAGAGCCAGGGGATCCAAAGGTCTCTTCTGGTCCCCTTAGGGACCTGCATGCACATGGGGACCCCCCCCCCCCCACATACACATACACACACACACACACACACACACACACACTTCACACAGACTCACTCATACACATACACACTAGTAAAAACAATTAAAAATAATTATGTCTTTGTACCTACTGAAATCAGATGGCTTTGTTATTCACAGTGCATTTTCAGCTTTCTCTTCTTCCAGCTGCAGGATGGAGGTATTGTTTTTTATTTTGTGTTTAAGGATAAGAAGGTGAACAGATAAATCTGTCCCTCAAAGAGGCAGAAATTCTGCTACCAGGTTTAGGGATTCCTACTGCTCTGACTACTTTTAGAACTTGAAGCATCTCAGACATATGGCTCAGGTACTCCAAGTTCACAGTGAGTCAGTGATAACTTCTCAGTACAATTCATTTACAGATGAAGTAGGATTGTGATCTGTAGTCTCTTTATGGAAGTAAAATGTCCTTTATCTAAAATCTGGGCCTGCAGATGTCCATAGATATCTAGGGTTCTATAAATCTACAAATACTTTTAGTTGATCATCTCTATTCTGACACTCTGAAATATAAAGTGAACCAAAATCAAAAGGTTTTTGAGAAACATACCAGTGTACAGGAAGCTTCAGATTTTGGTTTTTGGATTCTCAAACTGTACTTGTTTTGACAAAAGAGGGGAAAAAAAGATGCAAGAGGGAAACCCATCCAAATGTGGGCAGATTGGTCATGGCACTGTACGCCACTGCAGCAGATCAAAGTTCTTGTCTTCTCAAGACACCAAAACTTTCTGCCTTCAGTTTCTTAATGTCTGCAGAAAAAAGAAGACTGGACAAGGAAAAGAGCAGAGAGCCAAGGGGCAGAACCATGTGTGCTAATGAAAGTTTACCTCCTCTATTTCTCTTCCCACACTTGCCATATTTACTTTTTGTCACTGTCGTCTTGAACAAAAGAATTTTGGAGTTTAAAAGTAGTTCAGAAGTCATCTGTGTAGTTTCCATATTAATAATTAAATAGGAATGGGTTACTGGTGTAGGATAAAGGCATTTATAACGTCTCCTCATCCCAAACCTATTTTTTATCTTCTTTGCCAGACTTGTGTCCTTTTTCTTCATTCTTGTGTTAGAGCTTTCTAAAGGAAGAGTAGTGATATAATTAATGTGTGTGTGTGTGTGTGTGTGTGTGTGTGTGTGTGTGTGTGTGTGTGCGTGCGTTATTAGATAGGAGTATAGGATATGGACCAAGTAGTCCAATAATGGTTGTCTCATACTGGGAAGTCTGAGAGTATCATAATTTCTCAGTTCATGAAGTTGGTCTATCAGCAGTACAAATCTAGTGGGTGAGGGCTGATCTTCAGTCTTTGTTGGAATCCCAAAGAAAGGAAGGACACTTCATGGTCAAAGGAAAAATCTACCAAGATGGACTCTCAATTCTGAACATCTATGCTCCAACTGTGTGTGTTGGGCACCCACATATGTAAAAGAAACTTTACTAAAGCTCAAAGCACACATCGTACCCCACACAATAATAGTGGGAGACTTCAACACCCCACTGTTGTTGTAGTAAATCTCCAATCCAAATATGCCCAACAATGAAAACACAACTCAATTAGTATGAATACAAGCTGTGTGCCTAGATTGGGCAGATCTATCACTACACTACCATCCTCCCATCTATGAGACCCCTTAACACATGGGGTTTCTCCAGGCCATGGGCTTCTGTTCTGCTTTCCTTCCACCTCCTCCTCTGTCCTCCTCTCTTGCCTACTCCTCCTTCTTTAAAGAACCTTCAGCTCCACTTTCCCTTTCACTGCCTAACTGCCCAATCACTGGTTCTAGCCTTTATTTTACAAATTAAGGTCGAAGAGAAAGTTTACAGGAAATCACTTGAGTACTGACTCATTCCTAGTTCCCAGCCCCTCACAGGAGAAGGGAATAAGCATCAAATATAATTAGCCCCAGAGCTATCTGCAACACACTCTTAAACAGAGACACAGTGAAACTAACAGAAGTTATGAGCCAAATGGATCTAACAGACATTAATAGAATGTTTCATCCTAAAGCAAAAGAATATGTCTTCTTCTCAGCACCTCACAGTACTTTCTCCAAAACTGACCATATAATTGATCACAAAACAGGCCTCAACAGATACAAGAAGTTTGAAATAATCCCATGCACCATGCAGATCACCATGGACTAAGGCTGGTTGGTCTTAAATATCAGCAAAAACAATGGAAAGCCCACATACACATGGAAGCTGAACAACACTCTACTCAATGATAACTTGGTCAAGGAAGAAATAAAGGAAGAAATTAAAGGCTTTTTAGAATTTAATGAAAATGAAGACACATCATACCAAAAGTTATGGGACACAATGAAATCAGTGGTAAGAGGAAAACTCACAGCTCTAAGTGCTTCCAAAAAGAAACTGAAGAGAGCTTACACTAGAAGCTTAACAGCACATCTGAAAGCTCTAGAACAAAAAGAAGAAAATACACCCAAGAGGAGTAGATGGTAGGAAATAATCAAACTCAGGGCTGAAATCAGCCAAGTAGAAACAAAAAGAACTATACAAAGAATCAAACAAACCAGGAGCTGGTTCTCTGAGAAAATCAACAAGATAGATAAACCCTTACCAAGACTAACCAAAGGACACAGAGATGTGTCCAAATTAATAAAAAATCAGAAATGAAAAAGGAGACATAACAAAATATGTCTTAAAATAATTATTTTGTTTGTTGAATATTAAGTTGAAAATATTAAAACCATGTTCTACAAAAAGAAGAAGAAGAAGAAGAAGAAGAAGAAGAAGAAGAAGAAGAAGAAGAAGAAGAAGAAGAAGAAGAAGAAGTTTATTCTAATACTGTTAGAAGAATGTCTCAGCAACAGGTTAGATGAACATTCCATCAAGGGGGAGGGCAAGCAGGCCTTCTTTATATATCCTGCCGCTAGAACTGTGGTTAGGATTTAAGGAGGGTCTTTCTGCTTCAAATCCCTTTACAAAGAAAACCCCTCCCAGGAGTGACCAGAGTTTTGGGTTTATTTGATGCCAGATATTGTCAAGTTGCCAGCCAAGAATAGCCACCACATTTTTTAAGGTCTGGGTTAGAACTCAAACTCAGCTGGAACTAGCTGTGTATTGATTCGATACCAGGATTTCATCTAGAATTTGAGGAATTACTGATGAATTGTGTCAGTCATGCTTATCAATTAGAGAAAAATAATGAGCTAGAAGCATGAAGAACTCATGGGGTAATGGAGTGAATTTTGGATGAAGAATAGTGCAATTGTTGACTGTGCAATTGTGGTACTTGTGGGCTCAAGAACTCAATTACTTTCTTTCTTTGTTACTTCACCTGGAAGTCAATCACTTGTATGTCAACAGAGACTTTTTTTAAAATTTTTTTTATTAGATATTTTCTTTATTTACAATATCTCCTTTCCCAGGTTCCCCTCCAAAAATAAAATAAAATAAAATAAAATAAAATAAAATAACAAAACAAAAACTAAAACAAACCCCTGTTCCCTTCCCTTCTGCCTACTCAACACCCATCCCCTCCTGCTTACGGGCCCTGGCATTCCCCTACAATGGGGCATTGAACCTTCACAGGCCCAAGGGTCTCTCCTCCCATTGATGACCCACTTGGTCATATACATATGCTGCTGGAGCCATGAGTCTCACCATGTGTACTCCTTGCTTAGAGTTTTAGTCCCTGGGAGCTCTGAGGTTACTAGTTAGTTCATATTGTTGTTCGTTCTAAAGGGCTGAAAACCCTTCAGCTCCTTGGGTCCTTTCTCTAGCTCCTTCATTGGGGACCCTGTACTCAGTCCAATGGATGGCTGTGAGCGTCTACTTCTGTATTAGTTGGGTACTGTCAGAGCCTCTCAGGAGACAACTATATCAGGCTCCTGTCAGCCAGCACTTGCTGGCATCAACAATAGTGTCTAGGTTTGATGATTGAATATAGGACGGATTCCCAGGTGGAATAGTCTCTGAATTGTCCTTCCTTTAGTCTCTGCTCCATAGTTAGTCTCTACAAATCCTTCCATTGGTATTTTGTTCCACCTTTTAAGAAGGAACAAAGTATCCACACTTTGGTCTTCCTTCTTTTGAGTTTCTTGTGGTTTGTGGTTTGTACTTTGTGTATTCCAATCTTCTGGGCTAATATCCACTTATCAGAGAATGCATACCATGTGTGTTCTTTTGTGATTGGGTTACCTCCCTCAGGATGATATTCTCCAGATCCACCCATTTCCCCAAGAATTTCATAAATTCATTGTTTTTAATAGCTGAGTAGTACTCCATTGTATAGATGTACCACATTTTCTGTATCCATTCCTCTGATGAAGGACATCTGGGTTGTTTCCAGTTTCTGGCTATTATAAATAAGGCTGCTCTGAACATAGTGGAGCATGTGTCCTTATTACATGTTGGAGCATCTTCTGGGTATATGCCCAGGAGTGGTATAGCTGGGTCCTCTAGTAGTACTATGTCCAATTTCCGGACAAACCATGACAGCAGATGCTGGTGATGTTGTAGAGAAAGAGGAACACTCCTTCATTGCTGATGGGATTGCAAACTGTTACAACCACTCTGAAAATCAGTTTGGCAGTTCCTCCGGAAATTGAACACAATACTACCTTCTCCTTCTTCCTCCTCCTCCTTTTTGTTTGCTTAGAAGCCAACACCTTTACATTCTAAATCATATCCCCTTTTGCCTTCATATTCATTTTGGAGCTCAGTGTTTCCAAGTATCATTTCACTTAACCAAGGCAAAGACCAGTGAGGAAGGTATCAATGTAATAACCCTGTCTTCATATTATCAGTATCAAGTTAGACTCTAATTGACTCTCCTTATTTTTAAAACTGAATCTAAAATGCTACAAACCACATTGTTCCTTTAAAATTCTTTAGTAATATCTTGAAAGATTTATCTCATTTAAATAGCAGCAAATTCCCACTGTATTCCATTAGTATAAATGTAACTTTATTTTGTAAAATATTTTATCTGTTTTCCCCTGAGGATTTAAGCCCAAGCTAGGGAAGGAGAACTTAATTTAATATATATAACTCACTGTTATCTTGAGATATAAAAGTTATTACTATAAGTCCTATAAAATAGGCATTATACCTGATTTCAAATGTGCTAACTCTTCAGTTTAGGTTAAAATATTAATTTGGCTGCCACTGAAAATGTGCCTTTTGGTTAGGTCATTTTATATCTTTATGAGGTTAATTAAAATAGCATAATGGATTTGTCCATGTGAATTTTCTGTTTTTCATTAAGATTGAACTTTTAGTAGGAACAGAAGACATATGGGCATTAAGAAATAATTTATTAAATAAAGGAACGTTTATTTCTACCTAATCCAAGTGAAAAATGAGAGAAATGAATTCTTTACTAACCACAAAGAAACACAGCCACATACATACATACATACATACATACATATATATAGACAGACAGACAGACAGATACATACACACACACACACACACACACACACACACACACACACACACTTCTATATTCTCATATATACACTTATAGTTGCACAATTCAGGTAAGAAATAGATTTATCTAGTTCTCTTTTATCATGTGGTCCTCCTCTTTTTATCTTTCATGTTTATTTAGTTCTTTCTCCAGTAAACATGCCTTTTCCAGGCTAAACTGAGCAGTAGTTAAAGCATGTGAATAAACAGGATATGCTCAGTGGTGTACTGGTTGTAGACCCTTCTTACGTCTTCAGTTGAAGGGCATACTTTATATTTAGAAAGGGTTTTTGAGAAAGAGGGAACCAAAGGATTTAATGTATGCTAGGCAAGGCAAGAGTGCTACCACTAAGTTATATCTCTGCCACTCAAAAGTTTCTCCTAACTCCATGGCATTATTCTTCAAGTAGAAAAACATATCGGAGTAAAAGTTCCCGAAGTATGAAAGGAAAAAAGATGTTACTTTGTGTGCAAATTAACTTTTGTCAGCTTGACCTAAACTAGGGTTACCTGAGAAGCTGCATGCTAAATTTGAAGAATTGTTTCCATCAAAATTGTCCTGTGAGCATGTCTTTGAGACATTTTCTTAATTGCCCACTGTAGGGAGCACCATCCTGAGATAAGTGAGCTTAGAAGAAGAGTAGCTCTGCAAGGCATAGGTGGGTTGTAAGCTAGTAACTACTTTCTTCTCCTTTCTGCTACACACATACACACACACACACACACACACACACACACACAGACACACACACACACACACACACACACACACACACACACACACACACACACACACACACACACACACACACACACACAGACACACACACACACACACACACACACACACACACACACACAGAGAGAGAGAGAGAGCGAGAGAGAGAGAGAGAAACAGATACATAGAGCACATATGAGTAGTTACACAGTTTGCTTTATTTGATGATTTTCATTCTGTCTGTCTACCTATCTATCTATCTATTTTACACTCCATATTTTATTCCCCTCCCAAGTCCACCCTCTGACTGTTACACATCCTACACCTCCTTCCCACCGCCCACCTCCACATGCATGTTCCTACACCCACCTGACCTCTAAACTCCCTGGGGCCTCCAGTCTTGTAGGCAACAATGAATATTACTTATCAATAATACAATTAAAACTTGATTAATTATGCATATTTGCACTGTTCTTCCACTGTTCATTTCCCTTTAGAACTGCTTCATTGCCTCTCTCTTTTTAGCTTGGGAACACCTCTGAGCTCCTTTCTTCCAGTCAGGTTAGCTCCAGAAGGCTGGGCTCAGGCATGAGGAAGTAGCTCCTGGGATGCTGCCTGGGAGCTGCCATTGTCACACCCTCCATTCTGGCCTTTGGCCATTTCTCCTTGGTCCCCCTTTGTTCTGACTCACATCCACATACCTGAGTGTCTCTTTGGAAATGTGTCTCCAGCCATCCTTCTGGAATTCTACTCTTCCAAGTTAATGTATGCCTGATAATTCCTGAGGAGGAAATTATACCTAGATATTGTCCATTCCCTTCTTATCCAATTTTGTGGCCTTTAAAACATCAAACTCAAACTAAGCAACTAACCAACCAACCAACCAACCAACCAACCAACCAACCAACCAACCAACCAAACAACCAACCAACCAACCAAACAAACAAAGCCCAAAGATGTAGCTGTGTGGATTATTCATTATGAGTTGGTTTAATATTATTTCAATTTAATGGTATGTTCTACCCTACCCCTTGACCTTTGACCTAATTAGCCACAAGGTCTTTGATAATAATGCCATATATGGGTTTCATGATGTGGAATGGGATTTAAATCCAATAAAAAAGTGATTGGTTACTCTGGTGATCTTTATTACAGTATTTTACCAGTGAGGATATCATATAAGGCCAGTCATTACTGTAGCTCACAGGGTTCACAGCTGGGTAGGATTCATGATTATTTTTCTCCTCTGAAAGTTTGCATGAATTTTCCAGCATTATCAAAGCTATCAGTAGGGAAGTGCTTCCAGGTCAGTTTAAGATTGATTTTTCAATATTCTATGACACAAGTGTAGTGTCTTTAGCAATTGGGTCTTAGAGTTAAGTTCTGGAGGGGAATCAAGAGAAATGCCTACTGCCTGAATGTTTGTGGGAGAAGTATGTGGGATTTCACAGACCAATAAGAAATCCAATGTGAAAGTGGCCACAACTCCAAATAAATAACTAATTCCTGGCATTGGTATTTGTGTCAGCATGTGCTATCTAGAAGGGACATTGTTACCTCATTATAGGTTTTTGCATGTTAATTCTTTTTATGTTTTGTGTGTATACATAACACACACACACACACACACACACACATACACACACACACACACACACACACATACACACACACACACACACACACACACACACACACACTCACTCACTCAAAACCTATTACTCTAGAAGTTTTTTGGAACTGCTTTGAGAGCCCCAATGTTTTCTTAGGTTCAGTTCATCTTCTCTCCACAAATGTTGGAGAATTCAAATATTTGCTATTCTTTTCCTTGCTTGCCTCCCCATCCTCACTTTCATTTAATGTCCCCCCCCCCCCTGAGGTTTTTTTTTTTTTTTTTTTTTTTTTACTTCTGATTTCTGCTGTTCAACTAGACCCACAGAATTCCCCATCCGTCCGGGTATTCCTATTAAATTAAGTATGTAGTTCTATCTGTGCAGTAATTACTATCATTGCCACTGGTCCACGATGTATTCCTTCCTTTGGCAGCCTATGAAAACCTCTGCCTAGGTCAAGTGTTGGGAGAGCCTTAGCTATAGAGATGAAGAATGCATGCCTCTTGGAAGTGAATGATTTGATTGGCATACGGAAAAGTTAGAAGGGAGGTTGGGTTGTGTCTCTATGGTGGGTAATCACAGGATTAAAATTTTACACTTGAAAATTCTTATTTTACATGCTGTCCAGAACTATCTTAATCTAAGCCCAACTTTGTCTAATATTGACTTCACATTCTACTCCCCTTTTACTATGATTTCAAACCCAGCACCAGATGTCTTTTCACTGTTCATAGCAACGCTTTCCAATGTCTAAAGCAAAATGAATGTTGAACTTACCTTTTCTCCACTCAAAACGCAGTGACTTATGTTTTTTAATCATCACTATCTTATGGGTTTTTCATTTGACTGTTTCCATAATTGAATCTTCTATTACCTTTAAAAGCCCCCAAATAATAATATATAATCATCATCATCACACAGAAATTTGGCTGAATCAAGTTCATGTTCGTGGATGACTGGCTAACACAAATACAAATACCTGCTTCATCTAATTAATTTCTAATATTTTATGCCTATTGATTGCCTTGATAGATGAACAAATGCATAAATATACAAGTAGAGAATGTTTCCAATATTGACATTTTATTCACTTCCACTAGGCATTTTTCCTTCTGTGTCGGCTAGCAACTTTTTAGCAGATGGTGTTTTCTTCCTGGTTACCATTCTAGGAGGTACTCTGCATTTCTCAACATTCCTGGCAATTTTAAGGCCATGAATGATTGAAAGGTCATTGGGCACTGAGTATGATGGATAGCAGAACAGAGTACAAAGGCGCTGTTATTAAGTTTCATTTACATTCTTGTGTTTTTATATCAATCATCAAGAAGAATACACATATTTTATTACTGTTTAAATTTAAGTCATAAGCGTAGATAAAATCTACCCCCAAGTTCTCTATCAGGTAAGCAAATAATAGCTCAGAGCAATTCTTTTGTATGCCCAGTTAATCATTAATTTTATTAGGAAGGGGCTGCCATGTTTTCACCCAGGACACTATGCTTTTCTCTATCCTTCTTACTCCAGCCTTAGCTGAGTCAGTGTGTGACTACAGAGTCAGTAAATCATTCATCATATCCTCTTGGCAGTAAGACTCTTTTCTTCAGAGAAATTTGCAGCTTGGGATGGTTGAGCCTATCACCCATATTATTCAAGTTCTTGGTTCACTGCAATCTGCCATTAAAATGAGACATTCCTTCATTCTGGTTCAAGTATGCTAGGCCACAAGTTAGAGTTTATCTGATATAGTATGCTAGACCAGCAATCTCATTTGTCTGCTTCTTAATATGTTTTAAAGATGATCCTAATCTTTGCTTTCATAAATAATAAAAATCAAGAATTTTACACACTCCCTAAAATTCACTGAGCTTTTCTTGATACAAGGCTGAAACCATTGGGTCCTGCTTAATTAGTATGTAATGAAAAGTTATAATTTTTCAATTCCTAGAATTGTATTTTTGATACATATGTGTATATATTTGTTTCTGATGCTACTGTAGTTATATGTTTTATAGATACATACATATACATATATGTATGTATATATATTCTCTTTCAAATTATTAATTGCAGTATTTTTATTGCAATATATTTTACATATATTTGCAATCTACTTTAAGAAAAATGGCCATAAACATGATTAGACTTCACAAGAATTCCAAAAATAAAAGCACAAAAACTTAAGTTTGGAGACTAGATATTTCACTCAGAAAATGAGAGAATTTCTCAGAATTACAATAATATATCCAACACTCAGAGAAGCCTTTCTTGTGTGGTGGTCACTTGTCTCCTGCCTTGATGTTAGACAACTGCCAAGTTTTCAGGGTGTTTAGGATCATCCTCCTTTCTTATTATGTTTTGAAATTTTAATATCTTAATTTTACATCCTGAGTGCAGTTTCTCTTCCCCTTTTCCTCCCAGTCTCTTTCCCTAAACCCTATCCTCTTCTGCTTCTCCCCTCTCTCTCTTCAGAAAAGGACCAGCCAGGATGGATATCACCCATCAGTAAGACTAGGTACCTCCTCTGCCGTTAAGGCTAGACATCTAACCTCGAAGAAGGAAGGCAATTCAAGTGCATGCAACAGAGATAAAGACTGTTAGGAGAAGACCAAGATACACAACTATAGGGAGGGCCTAGGTCAAGGCCCATGCAGTCTCCCTAGTTGGTGGTTCAGTCTCTTTGAGTATCTGCAGGCCCAGAGTAGCTGACTCTGTGGATTTTCTTGTGGTGTATTCGACCTTCCTTTTCCATTGGTTCCCCTCAGCTGAAACTAATGCTTGGCTGTGGGTCTCTGCATCTGTTATAATCAGTTGCTGGGTAAAGCCTCTCTGATGACAATTGACCTAAACACCAATTTATGAGTATAGCAGAATATCATTAGGAATCATTTCATTGACTGTTTTTTCCATTCATGTTTAGTTCTATTGTGGGTCTCTGAGCTATCTAGTCTCTGGATCCTGACTCTCTGGGTGATGTTATTGGTGGGTTCCCTCTCATGACATTGGCTTCAAACAGGACTAATAATTTGTTGGCCACTCCAATTGGTAGCATTATTTGTGCTCCACTCTTACCCTTGCAAATCTTGTAGGCAGGACAAATTGTAGGTTGAAGGTTTAGTGGGTGGGTTGGTCTCCCAGTCCCTCTCCTGGAAGTCTTTACTGGTTACAGGAGATGGCCAATTCAGTGAGTTTTAGCTAGGGTCACTTGCACAGATTCCTGGGAGTTTCTATTGACCTAGGTTTCTAGCTCATCCTAGAGATGCCTCACAATTCCAGTTGTCCCTCCCAGTAATTCTCCATTTTTATGAAAATGCAAACCAGAGTCTCAAAAAGAAGATAGTACTGTTATTTGGCTACATGTTGATAGCCTGTGATGTTATTCATTTGGTATAGTTATTAAATGTATCATTAGTGTTTGGAATTATCTATATGCAAAAATATCATTTAAAATCTGGTATAACATTTTGTTTATTGTTGTTCTCCCCCACCCTTTGGTGGTTCATATTTTTGTTTGTTTGTTTGTTTGTTTTTGTGTTTTTTTTCAGAATGCTCATTTCAACAATGCATAGAATAAGATATTGCCTCTCATGGGTGAGCAGGGCCATTATGGAAAGAGGACCTAATTTTCTCTTTTAACTTTAACAAGTTTCAGGTTGCACAGAACCATCCTCCTCATACTATCTATAACCCCCTTTTGTGGTTAAGGACTGGCTATACCTGGGAGCTAAACTGCTGCTTCTGAGTCTGACACATTATTCAGAGCTATAAACCTTAGTTTATAAAACTTCTGTAGAGACAGCCTGATGAGATTTGGAATGATTCAGTTGTCTAATCTCTGTGAATATTGTTCCTTGAGATGTTCATTATTTCCAACTACATCTGATTGCTTCCTGGACAGGCTGGCAATAAATAGGAGGAACAATGCTGATAGAAAGAGGTGGTTCCATCAGGGATGCTCATGGTACTTATGGAGGACCAGAATTGTTTCTGCTTTCTGAGGAGATAGAAGTGTCCTTGCTATTAAGAGAACTTAATTGTCTCTTTGTGTGGCCAAGTACTAACTCTGTGAGTAGCATCCCTTCTGGAAACAGACCTGTTACCAGACAACCCAGGTTATGTCTAGGAGTATGTAATGGCTCACTAAAGGGAAACTGAAGATCTTGAAGTATGACAAATGTGTTAGATACAGAGAATCAATTAATATGCGTGTATTTGGTAAGTTATGTTTTACTGTAGTCTGGAATGACCATTCACTCCTGGGAGGAGGCACATCTTACATGTCCATTTAGATGCCCTATCACTCCCAGGCCAGAGACTGCTTGGTAGTGGGTCTCTCTTATGACATCAAGGATAGCACTCTACTTGTCTTTCTGATAGATGCCTAGTGCTATGCCAGGAACTCCTTACTAGATGTTCATCTCATGGACATTAATTAAAAAGTCTTAAGCCCTTGCTCATATATTTTCGCACAGATAAGTTTTCAGAAGTAAGTAAACTACTCGAAACTCTGGCTTACTGCCTCTGTGACTCTCCACCCTTCCTCTTACCATTGTTTAATGCCAAGGTACTCAATTCTATGCACCATTATAAAAGCTTTTCATCTGATAAACTGAAGTTGACATGGACTTCACAGAATATCTTTCTTGAGGCAGTTTGATCTAATTTTTTTTGTGTGTTGATTTCAGGCTTGAATGTACTACAGGAACTTTAGACATGGGGCAGTAGGCTCTGAAGACATGGGGTTCGGAGGGTTGAAGCTGATCCATTCCATTAAATCATGTGAGTTTTTTTTAAATAAACCATAGCCAATAGGAAGTAGTTGCTGTATAGCTGGACAATTCAGGGGGCATGACCTTGAGCACCAGGCTGTCCTCCTTGACCTACTTTTCATAGTTGTGCAGGTAGCCCTCCTTGGGGGTGAGTTTCTCACTGTGGGACTACAGTTGATTCAGTTCTAAGCCAGTCTCTCTGTCTGCTATCAGCTAATGAGACTTGTCTCTACCGTTCACAGTTCTTTGGCTTCTGATCTTTGATTTAAAACAGAATGAAATAAACAGCAAACTGCCTACTTTGGAGCCCTAAACTGAGATTTTACTGGCTAAGCTGAGCCTGGAATTTTTCTTTTTCTTTTTTTTTCAAAGTTTGTTCACATTCCATTAAACTTCCTGAGACTAGCAATGTTTGCATTATGTAAAATTTTCATGAAACCTCTGATCTTGGTTAGGGATTTTCCTTCCCAAGATACATTCAATTTCACCCTGGATTCTTGCTCTACTTGTTCTGTTTGATGTGATCTGTAGGAATCCCATGGGCTGTGGGTTTTCAGGAGTTGTTTCTCTGCCAAGTGTAGACTGGATGTTCACTAGCTCTGTTCTGGTAAGTAAGTGAAAATGTGGTTTTGAGTGGAAATGAAAAACAGAGTAACATCCTTCCCCACAGCTTTACCTTCCTATAATTCCACACAAATGCAGCTTATGCCCATATAAGTATTTCCACGTTAAGCAAAGGCATTT
>JADRCD010204747.1:0-14212 GCA_019843815.1 Montemys delectorum | reverse complement strand
ACACAGGAGGGACTTCCTCTTATTATTCTAGAAAGATGGGACTGATATTAATGGATAGCCCCAACAGTAATGCAGAGTAGCTGTGCCTAATCTAGTTTACTTCAGTACAATGAAATATTTTAGCTGTGAACCATTCCCCCTCCCCTTCAAGGGAATTAACAGCTGAAGACTAGTTTCCCCCTTGACCATCTTAGAATCTTGTAGTTTGAATTCCCTAATTGGTGGCACTGTCAATTCCCTAATTGGTGGGGAAATTGGAGGAATGGCCTTATTGGAGTAAATGCATCACTAGGGGTGGGCCTTGAGAGTATAGAGTTCCACTCAACTTTTGGTTCACTTTCTCAGCTTCATGTTTGTGACTGAAGTGATCTCTGGGCTCCATGTTCTGCTGCTTGCTGCTATGCCTTCCACCATGATGAACTTTTGCCAGTATGGAACCATCAGCCAATACAGGTGTCTTCCATAGGTTGCTTTTGGTCATTATATATATATTATTAATATATATGACATATATATATATATTAATTACAGCAACAGTCATTATATATTGTTAATATATATTATTAATATATATGACATATATATATTAATCACAGCAATAGAAAAATACTAGCACATACCTGGCTTTCAGCTTACTATACAGAAACCAGCCTATCTCAATTCCAGAGTGCCTCGGAGGCTTGACTCATGCATCAGAGGTGACAGTCCCTTCACTTGGGGCACTGGTCTGAGGTGAGACCTGGGATTTTTTTGTATTTTTCACATGTTCTCGGGTGACCCTGAGGCTGATGATCCACAATCCACACTTTGAGACCCACGGCTATGAACAGACTTGAGGCTTTTCTCCACCAGATTTTACCCTTCAATCCCAACATTCTTGTAACTGTATCAACCGTCACAGCTTGTGAAGAGGTTCTCTGAGAAAGCAAACCCTCTCTAAGCTTTCGTGTTTCGCTTTGCTTTGCTGTCCAGTGACTGTGACCTGGTGTCTTTGGTCATTCACATAGATTCTAGCAATGACCAGTTTGAAGATGTTGTGGTTCTTGAGTTAAACTTTGAAGTTCAATATGGTCGCCGTAGAACATGAGACATTCAATGGCTCAGAGGAGCTGAGTGAAATCCTTTGTTGGCTGGGGAAAGACATGAGATCGAGAGAGTGATCGTTCTCTATGAACATGGAGCAGAAATAAGGATGAATGGAGGGAATACCCTGGAGAAACGTGTGTAGAGAAAATGGGTGAGGGTAATAGAGAATTTCAAATTCCATATAGGAGATAGCCTTTTAATGTTGACAGTAGAAATACCTTCTACAGATTTAATTTTTAAAACACATATGTGTATCATACATGTGCTTACTTGTCTATATGTGTACCATGTACATGAAGTGGCCTTGAGAGCTTGATTGTCTAGATCTGGAGTTCTTGGAAGTTGAGAGCTGCCTGATGTGGGTACTGGGAATCCAACCTGTGTCATCTATCAGAGCAGCAAGCACTGTCCACGAAAGAACAATCTCTCTAGTCCTCTGGAGATACCTTTTGGAAATGACATACATTATTATTTGTGTATATGATAATGATTTTGTGCATAGTAAGCAAACATTCTATTATTGAGCTATATCCTCAGCTCACTCAGACACAAGAAAAACCCAAATCAAAAGCATCCTTGTACAGAACATTATTTCTTTTTTCCCTCCTTCTTGTTCTTAGATTGACCAAATGAAAGGTAAATCTAGGAGTCAGATAAGCACCTGTGACCTCTATTACTAGCAAATGCTAGAGGAGGGTGCCACTTTTATAGGTGGGTGACCCCACTGAGTCATGGGTCACTCTGGGAATCCCAGACTCCTCTCCACATACTCATGTTAAGTTCACCTCCTTCCCACAGCAGGAGACTGGGATGGATGAATGAGAAGCTTAGGAGTGGGAGAACCGGGAGGAGTAAATCCTGCCCACGTGCTGCTCTTGACAAGAAGAAGGTGCTGCACAAACAACCTTAGTCCTTTCTTTCAAATTAACCAGGATCAGAAATGGAAATGTAACATGAAGACAGAAGAATCTTCAAGTGGTCACAGGATATTGGCTATTCATCCTCCTCTGCATTGTTGGGTTGGTCATCTGAGCTTTCCTGTAACTGATGCAGTTCGGTACGGGTCTTATTCATAGCTTATTAATATATTTTTTACATGTATACTATAAAGACCATGTCCTAATCGTATGTCACTTTTACTTGTTGGTTTGAGTTGGAGCTACCATCCTCCCACAGTGCCCTCACCTGGGAGCAGGTGGGGAGCTCACAGCGATCTTCCGCTTTTATTTTATTTATTTGCTTGCTCTTCCTCCCTCCCTCCCTCCCTCCCTCCCTCCCTCCCTCCCTCCCTCTTTCTTTCTCTTTCTTTCTTTCTTTCTTTCTTTCTTTCTTTCTTTCTTTCTTTCTTTCTTTCTTTCTTTCTTTCTTTTTGACACATGGTCTTTCTATGTGGCCCTAACTTCAAAATCACAGAAATTCACCTTCTTCTGCCTCTCAGAGTACTGGGATTAAGGTAGGACACAACCATGCTCGTCTTTATTTTGTTTTTAAAATTACATTAAATTTGTTCTAGGAAATAATCTCTTATTTGATATTTTTCAAATTAAATGAGTAATTCTTAACACCACCAAAACAAATATCTTTCAGTCTTACTACAGTCTTTTGTTTCTGTTTGTGTGAATTCTTCTGTCCCTGCCATTTCTTTAGTTAGTGGGAATGGTTGACAAATTAATGACCTTTGACCTCTGTCCATTTTTGCGAAGTGATTCTGTTGAAGATGTCATTTATTTTACAAATGTAACATCTTTGCTTGGTTATCATGTTAGGTTTGTCACGATGAAATTATCCTATGTCGAGCTGTATTACAGGCTGGTTACTCTTAACACAATGCCCATGTGTGATGCTGGCTCCCTAGTCTCTAATTAGCAAGCATGATGGCCTCACTTGGGAATGAGATGATAAAGCTTCCCATTGTGTTTTGCTCAAGGCAGCTTTTGCAATCACAGATGATTCCATGGCTATGCATAGGTGTAAGAAACTATAGTAAGTCATCTTTCTTTCTGCACCTCTGAGACCTGACTCACCTCTCTCCAATCTGGCAGAACCTTAGCCTGAGAACGCACATTCAACCTTTCCCAGCTTAACAATGCATTTTGTCTCTTTCTCCTGTCTGAACGTCTCCTTTAAATTTATGTCTGTTGTGATTCACATCCGCAGTGGGGCCTGGTTCAATCATGAGTATGGATCTTCATAGGAATGAGGCTCTGAGTAGAGAGGCTTCATGCACAATATTGTATTTTCTCCTCCTCTGCTTTTCCACCATTTATGGACTCAGTAAATGAGAGCCATCCTGGAAGACGGTCGCTCTCATCTGACATGGCACATGCTCATGCCTTGATCTAGATTTCTCAGGTCTACTTGATAATATGTCCAAATAAATTTCTATTATTTGTACTGTATAAAAGAAAGGGATGGTGGATACAGCAATCTTGAAGACTCATAAAAAATTTTGGAATTTTGAAACTTTAGTCTAAAACTCAGTGAGAATTCATTCTAATCCTTAACTTGCTTATGTTGTGTATACTTTGATATTCTCTACCCCTCCCCTCCCCTCCCCCTCCCCCTCCCTCTCCCCACTTTCCCATCCTCTCCCTCTTCCCCCTCCCATTTCCCCACCCACTCTCACTCTTCCATTCTCTCTCCCTCCCTCCACCACCCAGTGCTGGGGATAGCTCAGTGATAAAGTGCTTGCCTAGCATGGAAAAGGCACCGGGTTTGATTGCTATCACCCTAGAAGACCGTAAAAGGAAAAATATTTAGCATTTCACATGAATTACAAAAAGAAATGAAAAGCTGTCTTCCTAAATCTTCAGTAAAATTGCCCCTCAATAAAATCTACCTTAAATCAGTACTTCTCATCCCTCTGCTGTGCATCCTAGTGGGTGGCAACGGAACTGATGGGTTTTAAAATTCAGGATGACTTGATCAAAGAAATCATACAAAAACAAATCTGGCAATGATGTGTTTGGTGGGCAGCAGAGCAAAGACTGCACATCACTGCCAAGCCTTCAGCTTAGCAGGTACAGATATGGAGAGCATGTACACACACACACACACACACACACACACACACACACACACACGTCTTTAGGTCTTAGCTTTCTCTCGTGCACTTCAGTTATTAAGTTCATACTTTCATTACTGACCTTTTTGGGGGGGGTGTGATTTCAAGACAGGGTTTCTCAGTGTAGCCCTGGCTGTCCTGGAACTCACTCTGTAGACCAGGCTGGCCTCGAACTCAGAAATCCACCTGCCTCTGCCTCCCAAGTGCTGGGATTAAAGGCATGTGCCACCACTACCCGGCCATTACTGACCTTTTACCTCACAATTAAATCCCTACACTGAGTGCATCCATTGAGCAGAGTGCAAAAGCAGTGTGACAATTGAGTTACTTATTCCACATGTATGATTCACAATGGGATGTCGCGAAGATGATGTTTAAAATGAGGTTATGTTGGTGCATTGGGAATTTGCAGAACCTGTTAGAGAAGGTGAACCATGTGAAAAGAGGGGTCACACATGTATGTGAAAGAGAGTGGGCAGCCATAGGAGCTATCTATCCATTCCTTCAAGCTGGCATTAACTCTTTTTCAAGATGGTGCTCTTATGACCCCAGAGCACCACTAGACTCCATTTCTTAAATGCCCCAACATTGTTAAATTATTAATCAAGCCACCAGGACATGAACCTTTGGGGGACACCATCTAACCCTTTACCCATACACTGCGGCCACTTGCAATTACTTTGTAGGGTTGCCTCCAGATATGGCCCAACAACATCTGCTTTATTTTTACACCTGTAATTGTCTGCTTTATTTTTATGCCCGTAATAGCTTTTATTGTCCTCGACCTCCCAGTTTTAGGTATGGTGAAGATTCCAAAATTTTGTTTATAGTTCCTTTTGAAAATTTGCTGTTAGATGCTGGAGATGCGAACCTAACTTTCAAATAATTTACAGTAGGACCAGATATTAACACTTCTTACAATCCTATAAACTGATGGATAATTCTTTTCCACTGGTGACTTCTCTGTGGGGTTTAACACATGGGAGAAGTGAATGGGACATTTTCTAAGATAAATATGAGACATTTTATTTCATTTTAGAGAAAGAATGTCTTGTGTTGTCTGGGTTGGCTTGCCCTCCGTCTCACATGACCTTTCTGTCTCAGCTTCTTGTGCTGGGAAGACAGACATGTGCTACTGCCCAAGCTGAGTCTTTATTCTGTTTTCTTTTGTAAAATAATTATTTATTTATTAATTTATTGTCTGGGGGAGGGGAAGTGTACATGCCATAGTGCTCACGCAGACGTCAAAAGACAGCTTCTGGGAGTTGGTTCTCTCCTTCCATCACACAAGTCCCAGGGATTGAACTCAGGTCTTCAATCTTGCCAAGTGCCTCTCTGTGCTCACTGAGACATCGCCCTAGTCCTGAGCCTGTACTTTGTAGCAGAAAAAAACAAGATGGCCTTTGGGAGATTCTTATGCGTCCATGATGAGCCCATGTATGTGCTAATTTCTAATATTATGTGATCTCAACATCACCTCTACATAATAAAGTTTAATTATTCATTAATAATAGACATCTATGCATACTAATATACTAATAAAAGACAATCATCTTGAGAAGAGAAAATTTACAAGGTATGTACATTCTAGGCTCTGAGCTGGAAGTATCTCCACTCCCTCCTTTCCTTCTTTCTTCTTATCATCCATTTCTTGTCACAGAAACTGAATTCAGGGCTTTGAATTCACAAGCTAGGCAAGGACTCTAGCGATGGACTATATATCCAGCCCCGTCCATTTTGTGAGGTTAGTAGTTATAAATTTTCTTCTAGCCTATTCAGTTGGTCCTTTCGTCTGATATAAATTTTGATAGTGTTTTTCAAAGACTTAGTCCATTCTGTCTAGGCTGCTGAATTTGTGGGCATAGTTTTTATAGTATTCCTTTATGCTAAGGTTTGGATGTGTGCATCCCCCAAACCTACTAGTTGTTGGTGGAAACATTAAGAGGTGGGGACATATAGAAGTGTAGGTCACTGAAGACATAGCCTTGACTCCATCTGCTTCCCAGCCTCTATGAAGTGAGCAGTTTCCTCCGTCATCTATGTGTCCATCACTACAAAGCACTGTCAGATCATGGTCTCAAAGGTGTCAGTGCCAACTGATGTTGAACTAAAATCTCTGCACCGGAGAGCCAAGGTAATGCTCTCTTCCTGAGTTGGCTTATTTTATGTTTGCTACAGTGGTAGAAAGCTTGCCGGCACAGAATCCTGGGACTGAGCAGGGTAGGCAGATATTCCACATTATCTCAAAACTTCTCTTTTTGCCATTTTTATTGTGAGGTATTTTAGACAAATAACATGATAATTCATTGGACATATTTTAATATGCATCGCTACAGAGTTTGGTCATTTCCTTAGTTGTGCTAAAGACAACCAACATTTTTTTAAGATTTATTTTTATTTATTTTATGTGTATGAGTACACTGTAGCTGTATAGATGGCTGTGAGCCATCATGTGTGTGTTTGCTGGGAATTGAACTCAGGGCCTCTGCCCGCTCGCTCCAGCCCCACTTGCTCCTGCCTGCTCGCTCCGGTGTAATTCACTGTAGCTGTCTTCAGGCACTCCAGAAGAGGCATCCGATCTCATTACAGGTGGTTGTGAGCCACTATGTGGTTGCTGGGATCCGAACTCAGGACCTTTGGAAGAGCAGTAGGTGCTCTTACCCGCTGAGCCCTCCCACCAGCCCGACAACCAACATTTTTAATGTTTTTTTTTCTTACTAGTTATTTTAACTCATGTCACTTTCCCCAGCTATTTTAACACAGTTTAGACAATTTGTTCAAATAATAATATTGATTTTGATCCATAATTTATTTCAATAAAAACTACTTTCTATGAAGAAAGCAAAAAAAAAAAAAATGGATGTTTGAGTCCCTGGTATGGTGGTGAATACCTGTGGTCTCATAGTTTACACAGAAGGTTGAAGCAGTCAGATGACAGTCTGAGGTCAGGCTGGGTTGCTATTGAAACCCTGTTTCCAACCACTAATTGTTAAAAGGAAGAACAAAAAATTGAAAATACTTGAATTCTCTAAGAATTTTGTGCTAAAAGTCCTGTGTATACAAAGTGTGAATGTTTCACATTAAACATCCCATAACCTCATCTACCTTCACTGCTCACATGTTAGGGCTACAAACTCTCTCTAGCTACCACAGATACCCAATAACCCTCTGAGAAATGCTCATGCTGGAGACTCAGCTGAGGGTGAGAGGGGACAAAAAGAGGGAAAAGTTTACCATCCAGGCTAAGGCACATTAAACATTTTAATGGCTATTCCTGGTGGTCAATTTGACTATATCTGGAATCCAGATATACAATATCTACAATCCAGAATTGGAGGGCACACCTGTGAACCAGATCTTGAAGATAGAAGACACAAGTTTCTGACCTAGATCTTGGCATGGAGATCTTGAGGTACAGTGGCCATGAAAAGCTTAGGCCCAGGCCAGGTAGTACATGCCTTTAATCCCAGGAGATTGAGGTAGGGAGAGCCTGGGACAAAGCAAGTCTCAGATCCAGGTGTAGTGGTACACACCTTTAATCTGGGCCACACTGACTGCTGTAGGCCTACATAAGGACAATGGAAAAAGAAGATTGGCTCTTCTCTATCTGTTTCCACGTACTAGCCAGCACATGTGTGGAACCCACTTCTACAGAAGAGCAGCTGAAACAACTAATCTCGTGGGACTGAGCAACTACTAGATTCTTGGACTTCCCATTCCCAGCTGCCCATCGTTGGGTTAGTTGGACTACAGAGTGTAAGACATCACAATATATTCCCTCATTATAGAGAGACAAATCCATAAGTTCTGTGACTCTAGAGAACCCTGACTAATACAAACATTTACTTACTTTTCTGGGAAACCCTTTCCTTAGCTACTTACCTCTTATTCCTATCACATACCAACTGAGAGTTAAAAAAAAATAAGCCAAGAGCTCAAAAACTTAAAAAACACCTTTTCCAAGAATGGATTTTTCAGGATGGTTTGGCTCTCTTCTTCTACGTTCCCAAAGTGAGCCAGTGAGAGGACACAGACATTGGCAGGTTAAGGGCACATTGAAAGTAATTAATGCTTCAGCCAACTCAGTTTTCCGATGTGGTTTCCAGTTTGAAAGTGTAATTTGGAAAGTGTCTGACATGAGAGTACTTCTAAAATTATACCTAATGCAGACTAAACACCATCAAATTTATCAGAGGAAAGTTTGACCTCCTAATGTAGGCACAACCTCAAATAAACTTGCCATGAACCTTTGAGAGTTACATGCAACACACTCTAGAAAACCCCAGTTCCATTATAATGAATTATTCATTGAAAGCCCATCTGCACACTTAACTCTGAGCAGACATAAATGAAAACCCAGCTTGTTCCCAAGGGACACCAGAGCTACATTCTGTTGGTTAATATCCTGTTACTATTGGACAATGAATTATCTCCAGCTCAAAATGTTTCTGTGAAGATTACATAATCATGCTGACCATGAGTGATGGTTGCTTTATGTATGGATGGACTCTGGGCCAATGTTACAGTCATTCCTGAAGTACCAAACCTAGCTGAAAGTAAAACTCTTAGGTAATACGTCAGGGAGTCAGCATATGGATGCAGCAAGTTGACTTACTGATTAATGATAGGATCAGGATCATCTGCATTAACAATGGAAAAACTCCATTAATGACCAAGCCTGAGCTTGCTTTCATGATACTCAATGGTAACATATTACATCACCAAGGATATTCTGAATAGTATTTTGCTATAATAAGTAAACTGTTAAACACTTAAAATACAAAGTTTGCTTGCTTTAGCCCAGTGGCTTCACCATCTGCAGGCTCGGAGATCTGATTTACCAGCAACTTTGCCATCAGATAGTTGCTTATTAAGGTTACCACAGACTTGTCAAGTCAAACTCTGTCTTTGTGTGTATGAGTACGTGCTTTTATGTATGTATGCACACACACACACACACACACACACACACACACACACACACATATATATATGTGCACATGTGCATGCATATGCTCAGGGAAGCCTGAGGTGGATGTCAGGTGTCTTTTTCAATTGCTTTCAATCCTACTTTTTGGGATAATGGCTGTCACTGAACTTAGAGCTTGACAATTCAGCTGACCTAGTTGACCAGGAAGGTCCAGAAAACCTCCTCTCTACACTACCCAACACTGAGATTACAGGCATCTTTCACTCTACCCAACTTTTTACACGGGTGTTAAAGGGTTAAACTCAGGTCCTCGAAAGAAGCACTTTACAAACTGAGATATCTCAGCCCTATAACTGTATTTTTTAGGCAATATATCTAGATGATTCATTTACATTTGTAAGTCTGAGACATATTGTATCTAGTCCATCAGAAATATGGGACATGTGAGAGCCAAAAGAGCTCCCCACTTTGTAGATAGGAAGCAAGAGCTAGAGGACATGAAAGGCTAACCCATTGTACTGGTTTGAGTGACAATGATCCCATAGGCTCACATATTTGAATGCTTGGTCCACAGTTGGTAGAACTGTTTGGGAAGGATTAGGAGGTGTGGCCTTGTTGGAGGAGGTGTGCCACAGGGCCCAGGCTTTGAGGTTTCAAGACTTATCTCATTTCCAGACTCTCTCTCTCCCCCTTGAGGTTCTCTCTTAAAATGTGAGCTCTCAGCTACTGCTATAGCACCACGCCTGCCTGCCTGATGCCATGCTCTGCCCTCCAACCCCCTACATGATGGTCATGGACTCTAGCCTTCTGAAACCATAAGCCTCGAATCAACTTTTCTTCTGTAAGTTGCCTTGGTCATAGTGTCATATCACATCAGTAGAAAAGTAATTAGACATCCATTCACAAGTAGGCAGATCAATGGCAGCAATGGTCAGGTTGAACCTTGTGCCATGCAGCTGCTGCTGTTTGCCCAGCAGGTTATCTCTTGACTGTCGGAGCCAACCGCAACATTGCTTTCCTTGGGGGAAATTTTATCTGCGTTGCCAATCAATGGACATTTTCCCCTGCGCCTCTCCATTCTGGACTACTGACGGTTGATATGACGTAGGATGGCTTTAAACCTCCCATTCTATAGCATGAACTTTTGTGAAGACACACAGGGATGCCAGGTGGTCTCATAGACAACACCACAGGGAAAGTCTTGTGAACTCCGGGACCTAAGCAGAGGAGCTGTTTCCTGTGAGAATGATTTCACATTCCCTTCTAGTCCCTCCCTTAGAACGACCACTATAAATTCCTTCTCTATAAAAATAGATGCTTCCTTCAGAATCCCCAGGCATATACAAACATATCCCTCTAGTCTTAAATTTCTGATTTTATGTGATGGTTGTTTTACCTGCATGTGTATATCTGTGCTCCACTTGCATACCTGATACCCATGGAGGCCAGAAAGGATATTAGATCCCCTGAAGTTGGAATCATGGATGGTCGTGAGGTGCAGTACTGGGAATTGAACTTGTTTCCTGGGGGAATGCAGCCAGTGTTCTTAACCACTGGGCCACCTCTCTAACCCCAAGTAGGATGTTTTATTTATTTATTTATTTATTTTTATTTGTTTATTTATTTTTATTAGCTATTTTCTTTATTTATATGTAAATTTTCCCTTTCCCAAGTTCCCCTCAAAAAAAACAAACAAATAAACAAAAACAACAAGAACAAACTCCTTTTGCCTCTCCCCTCCCCATGCCTGCCACCCCACCCTCTCCCATTTATTGGCCCTGGCATTCCCCTACACTGGGGCACAGAACCTTCACAAGGCCGAGGTCCTTTCCTCCTATTGATGATCGAATTTGCAATCCTCTACTATACACATGCTGCCAGAACATTCAGTCCCACCCTGTATAGTCCTTGATTGGTGGTTGGGTCCCTGGGAGCTCTGAGGATACTAGTTAGTAATTGTTGTTCGTCCTAAGGGGCTGCAAAACCTTCAGCTCCATAGAACCTTTCTTTAACTCCTTCATTGGGGACAGTGTACTCAGTTCAATGAATGGTTGTGAGCCTCTACATCTGTATTAGTCAGGTATTGTCAGAGCCTCTCAGGAGATAGCTGTATGCTTGTCCTTCCTTCAGTCTCTGCTCCATAGTTAATCTCTGCCACTCCTTCTGTGGGTGTTTGGTTCCCCTTTTTAAGAAGGAATGAAATGTTCACCTTTTAGTCTTCCTTCTTCTTAAGTTTCATGTGGTTTGTGGGTCGTTCTTCCTGTATTCCAAACTTCTGGGCTAATAACCACTTATCAGAGAATGCATACCATGTGTGATCTTTTGTGATTGGGTTACCTCACTCAGGATGATACTCTCCAGATCCATCCATTTCCCTAAGAATTTCATAAATTCATTGTTTTTAATAGCTGAGTAGTACTCCATTGTGTAGATGTACCACAGTTTCTGTATCCATTCCTCTGTTGAGGGACATCTGGGTTGTTTCCAGTTTCTGGTTATTATAAATAAGGCTGCTATGAACATGGTGGAGCATGTGTCCTTATTACATGATGGAGCATCTTGTGGGTATATGCCCAGGAGTGGTATGGCTGGGTCCTCTGGTAGAACTATGTCCAATTTCCGGAGGAACCGCCACACTGATTTCCAGAGTGGTTGTACCAGTTTGCAATCCCACCAGCAATGAAGGAGTGTTCCTATTTCTCGGCAACCTCTCCAGCATCTGCTGTCACCTGAGTCTTTTATCCTAGCCAATCTGACTGGTGTGAGGTGGAATCTCAGAGTTGTTTTGATTTGCATTTCCCTGATGACTAAGGATGTTGAACATTTCTTTAGGTGTTTCTCAGCCATTTGGTGTTCATCAGTAGAGAATTCTTTGTTTAGCTCTATGCCCCATTTTTTAATAGGGTTATTTGGTTCTCTGGAGACTGACTTCTTGAGTTCTTTGTATACATTGGATATTAGCCCTCTATCAGATATAGGGTTGGTAAAGATCTTTTCCCAATTTGTTGGTTGCCGTTTTGTCCTATTGACAGTGTCTTTTGCCTTACAGAAGCTTTGCAACTTTATGAGGTCCCATTTGTCAATTCTTGATCTTAGAGCAGAAGCTTTTGGCGTTCTCTTCAGGAAATTTTCCCCTGTGCCTATTTGCTCGAGGTTCTTCCCCACTTTACTTTCTATTAGTTTCAATGTATCTGGTTTGATGTGGAGGTCCCTGATCCACTTGGACTTGAGCTTTGTACAAGGCGAAAGGAATGGGTCGATTTGCATTTTTCTACATGTTGACCTCCAGTTGAGCCAGCACCATCTGTTGAAAATGCTGTCTTTTTTCCACTGTATGGTTTTAGCTCCTTTGTCAAAGATCAAGTGACTATAGGTGAATGGGTTCATTTCTGGGTCTTCAATTCTGTTCCATTGATCAACCTGCCTGTCACTGTACCAATACCATGCAGTTTTTATCACAATTGCTCTGTAGTACAGCTTAAGGTCTGGGATTGTGATTCCACCAGAGGTTCATTTATTGTTGAGAATAGTTTTCCCTATGCTGGGTCTTTTGTTATTCCAGATAAATTTGCAAATTGCTCTTTCTAAGTCTGTGAAGAATTGAGTTGGAATTTTGATGGGGATTACATTGAATCTGTAGATTGCCTTCGGTAAGATGGCCATTTTTACTATATTAATCCTGCCAATCCATGAGCATGGGAGATCTTTCCATCTTCTGAGATCTTCTTCGATTTCCTTCTTCAGAGACTTGAAGTTCTTGTCAAACAGATCTTTTAAATGGTTTATATCCTAAGCCCTAACTTTTACCAATTACTACTACAAATATAGGAGACAAAATTCAGAACTTAATAATATAAACATCAAAGCAAACTTTCTGAGAATAAACTGTGTATCTGAAGAAATATTTAAATACCTGACCAAATTCTAGTCACACAATGATTTCAGTTTAAATTGTCTATACACCAATTAACTCATTTTCAGTACAAGGTAAATATTATCAGAAGGTCTTTATATCAAAGATAACATTGATTTTGTATGAAAATAACTTCTGCACTAAATAGGAACATATGATTTTAACTTAGCAACAATTATAAGGTTTTCTATTTAATGAGATTATAGCCATACAATTAAATCTAGCTATTTTTCCCTATTTCAAATATGACTATATTACATTTTCCAGAAACACAACCTATCAACCACCCTCTGTAGCCTCAAAGTCCAGAAAACTGGGTCGACGGCTCATCATAGCTTCTTCGAGTTGGTTGTTCAGGGGTCTCTGCCCACTTAGTCTGTAGTTGATGGCCTCGCTCTCCAGCTGCACTTGACCTTGGCCCCTGTGGAGCCTGCACCAGAGGAGCCGAGATGCTGTGGGCTCTCGGGCAGCAGCTGCCCCTCCCTTTCCTAGGCCGAACCTACTGGCCACTCAGCCAATCCACTCCATCCAACACAGCCTGGAAGGTATCAACATGGTAGTAGTCCCTCAGTGGACAAATAAAGAGGTTTTCAGAGGGCCAAGTTGCTACCATGTGCTTCACAATTTTTCTGCTTCTCTTAATGAAGGCCTCCTTGGACAGTGGTGGGAAGAACACTTTGGGCAGGTCCTCCAGAGCAGAGACGCCAAGTCTGCATTGCTTGCCAGCTTCTGGATTGCCAGCTGTTGGAGCGTGGGAAGAGCCTGGAAGCACATCCTTAGGGATTCAGGTAGAGGATCCAGACACAGACACAGGTGACAGGTCTCCTATTCCAGCAGAGTGAGGAGGTGACTCTAAAATTCCAGTCAAGTGGGATGTTTTAAATGATATAATTTAAAGGGCCACAGGCAGGATTCTTTACTTTGTCTGCTTGCTTTTTGTAAGCCATACACAGATAGTTTCAGAGAAATAATACAGGGGGTTTAGCAAATACTACACAGCCCTACTAGTAGTATTGAGGAGTATCCCATAATTAAAAGCTAAATTTTTGCTCATGTCAGAGCTATGACTATTCTGTTCACACCAAGTAAGATAAATTAGGCCTTTACATGGTCTCATGTCAGTAAGGATTTGCTGCCAAGTTGGTTCAGAATTGGCCAGATTTCATCAGCAAGTTAAAAAATAGCAAATCCTTTAGTTTCTAGAGTTTTTTTTTTTTTT
>JADRCD010204744.1:0-10704 GCA_019843815.1 Montemys delectorum | reverse complement strand
TGTGTGTGTGTGTGTGTGTGTGTGTGTGTGTGTGTTTGTGTGTGTGTGTTTCTGTCTGCTTGTCTGTGCATTGGCATCGATGACTCAGGTGACATCTAGGAAGAGGGTGTAGAAATTGAGAACTAGAACACCATGGAGTCTGTAAAGTCTCTCCTAGAAATGGCTGTGTATACAATGACCAGAACAATAGCAACACCAGTAGATGTGCCAGTGTGGGAGGGTGATATTTAGGTGGTCCCATGCCTAAGCAAAGAATTACAGATGATAAATGGCTACTAAGACAGAGAACATTAGTCTCTCCAAGGGGTGAGCACCCTTACTGGTTGACTAATACATGGTGGTTAGCGCTGGAACCATATACACGCAAACAACAAAAGCAGACTCAACAGGTTGTACTTACATATTTGTGGATAAACATATATACATGCATATATGTGTCCACTAATAAATGTGCATGTATATATATGTGTATGTGTAACAATAAATGTGTATGTATGTGTGTGTGTGTGTGTGTGTGTGTGTGTGTAAAACAATAAATTAAAGGAAGTTTATAAACTTGAAAATCGGGGCCTAGGAGGAAAGGAAGGAAAGGGAAGGGGGGAATCAATGTAATTCTATTTGCATTAAGATGTATTAAAATAAAATCAAAATAATCAAAATCTGTTGTTTCCCAATCAATGTCACAAGCTTACTCTTGCTAGTTCTTTCCCCCTCCAGATTGAATGTTGGTTGTGCAAGCTCATTTTAAAATTTCATTGAGGAAGTGAATGGTCCTGGATTATCATTTGCTGATCACGCTATCACAAGCATGGGAATAGCTTGAGGGACTCAATTCCTACTAAAGAGATAGCTGTGTCCTGACAAAAGGGAATGGGATGCTTTATTTGCTCTTTTAGAGTTCATTCCTGCATGAGGGATTGCTCTGTTATGGCCCTTAGCCAGTTATTGGGGAAATCAAGGCATATTTATCTAATGCGTCCTAGAGGTTACACTCACTAGCTCTGAAACTGGTGACTGTTGGCAATGTTCTGTCAACAACATAAGGAAGCCAAACTAGTGATTCAAAACATGTTGCCGCCATAGAGGACTGAGACATAGCACTGCACATCCTTAAATATTTTGGCATGGCAAGCCTGTTACTGTGTCTTGCTGGAATTCTGGATAAATGGACATCTAGGCCCTAAATTTCCAGAGTCCCTGATTGGGAATAACATCAATATTTTATATGTTGAAATATATAGCAAGTACATGTTAGACTATATGGAGGACTCTATTTGTTGTCTGGTTTATTTGGTGTTTTTCTATTGACTCTCTGCACCTGCATTTATCCATCCAAACACATCCCAAAAGCCATATTCCCTCTATATAATTGCCTCATAAGGTAAAGTATATAAATATTTAGATTTTAGGCTGCCAAAGCAAACAACACACAGCCCCTGGCACATTGCTGCTGCGAGTTCTTTTCATCTGTCTTTTATGTTTGTAACCACAAATTTCTCAACAAGGAATTCACAATTATTTGATGGGTGAAAACAAACCACCAACTGGGAAAGGGTAACAATAGCTTCCACGAGAACATTGGACAGCCCTTCTTATCGCTAGGGCAAATAATGAGTCACAGCTGAATGGAAGAGTGCTATTCAAAAGCAATCTCGGGGGCATTGTAGCCGCTCAGTGATGAGCCTAATATTTTCTCGGTAGCTAATATTAAAATCCTATATTCTCAGAGTTCTCATTGTCTTTTTCACTGAGATAACACAGCCATGACAAGTCAACATGTATAGAGTGAGTAATGGGATCTTGCATGACAAAGGGTTCAGATCTGAGACTGCCTGCATAGTGTCCTTCATTAATATAATCACATACATGGAATTATCCATCCTAAAATATAATCCTGTCAGACAAGAGGCAGGTGAGTACAAAGAAAGGAACAAATGCCAAACTCTGAAAAAAAAATATTAAATCTCACTTATTAACTACCATATATGAATACTACTGATACTCCTTCGCCTCAGGATCCTGTGGTCTTGAACCATTGTCATTACATTTTAACACTCGGGTACCATATCCATAACTAAGTTTAACTGGTTCCTTCTTCTATGAGGATGCACTTCCACCTCTGAACATCTTCTATGAGCCAGATGTTGCAGGGTTGTTCATTGTCCACTGGAAAACCAAAGGGGTTTCATGTTGAAGCTGTGTGTTGGAACAATTATCAAATTGACTGTTTTATTTCCCCTTAGGTTTTTGGTTGAAACACTGCAATGGATTTTGTCACTATCAATTAATTTCTCTGTGGCATCCATTTAATTTCATGGGGAGGAAGAATTATAACATGATCATTGAGGGAATTTGAATTCTTACTAAGATATCAAATTGTGAGAGGAAATGCTTTAAAATTGGTTTCTGTGTTTGCTCATGTGTCAATAGTATCAGATCCTTTACCATCTCTTTTTGCAGAGAGAATTTCAGCACCTCTGGGGTTTAAAATAAATCTGGGTCAGAAAATACGCATTTGTTAAGGCTCTGCTTCGTGAACAATTCCTGAGTAACCAGGAGCTCAGTCTTCAGACCACAATAAGTAGATTCTACTGTTCCTCGAGACCCAAGTAAGGAAAGACACATGGCAAGTCCTCTGTTATGTGGTTTACAAAACATTGCCTTTTTCTTAAGTTATAAATGCATATGCTGGATTCTACTGTTAACAAGAGAAGTTTAAAGTCAAATTATGTTAAAAGCAAACAAAAGGGGCTGGTAGTCACCCTTCAATGCCAAACTTTCCTACTGTTGGATCTGCCTATCCCCTAACTTACTTACCACCTACTAAAGAGCATCGAAGTCCCCAAAAGACAGGCCAGATTCCATGGGCTCACCACAGCCAGCTCTTCCACTCGCCATTGTCTCCTCCAAATCCAATCTATAACCAAGACTTTACAACATCACCTTCTAAATGGATCTCGAATCTTCCCACTCTTACCTCACAGTCCCTCTTGCCTTGCTAACAGTATTGAAATATCCTCTAAGTAAGCATTCATACTCTTTACCTAATAGTAAAAATGAATAAAAAGATGCACGTGTATTTTTCTGACCACCTACACGTGTGTATGTATATAGCTGTGAGATGTTTCTGTTTTAAACCCTTAAACACTATAGATTAAGTGTTTAAACCCACCTTCTGAAACATGGCTGTGATCTCCAGCCTCTGTCTCACCACCATGCTATTCGTCTTCTGCTGCCCCTTTGCCACCACAGTCTAATCTCCAGCCCACGAAGCTTATTGCTGCCTCTGTATCAGGTCTTTTTCTTAGAGTAACATGTTGAGTATGTAGTTTCTTTGTTTCTTTCAGATATTCTCTTATCAGAAAGACCTTCCTTGACCATATATTGTCCAGTAATGTCCCCCAAAATACTCTCCAGGCCTTCCTTTATTGTTTGGTTTCTTTGGAGCATTGTGTTTATTTAAAGGTCAGCCCCTCCAAGGGAAATATAAAACCCACAAAAACAGAGACCTCGTCTAATTCATCACTTTGCCTTTGAACTCTCACACAGAGCCTGGCACATAGGAGATGCCCTAATTGTTCCATGAAAATGATAAAGTAATGACATACTGAAAGAAAATACACGAGGGAGATCATATGCCCTGGATTCAGGAGGAGTCTATCTGGAATTCTTCATCTCCACTGAGATAGTTTTGCAGATCTGTAATTCCATGACTGAAAAAGGAATCATTACAAATATATAGTCATATAAGGTATATGTGACTCTGTGAAAGGGAACTAAATGACCCAAATTCAGTACATTAGGCTACCCATTTCATAGCATGTGTAGTGAGAGTGTTTTGTGTGTGTCAGAGAAAATTTCTGGAAAAAGACAGTTATCTTCAGTGGACAAATAAGAGGCTTATGTAAAAGTGAAGTGAAGGATCAACTATCTCAAGCTTTATGAAGCCCAAGATGATTTACTCTGTGCTGCTGTGTGTTGGGAGGATGCAAAAGGGCTTTTGGTTCCTATAAAGGCTTGCAATGGAGGGCTTGCCTTGAATCTCAGGTGAGTCTATGAACTGGGAATTCAAAGAAATGTTCAAACTTTGAACCACTTGCATTTTGCATTAGGACATGGGCAGGACTCTGAAGACTCAAGCAGTGAAATAATATGGTTTAGATATGAAATCTCCTCCCAAAAGTCTAGTGCTGAAGACTTGGTTAGCTGGAGGTTCCAGGGGAGAGCTTTGAGGACATGTGCGAACCCTAAAGCCATTGATCTAATTTATGACTCTTGGAAGCTGGTAAAAATTGTGGAAAGTGGGGCCTGGCTGGAGGAAGTACTTGGTTAGGGGTGTGTATTTGGCTACCTCACACTTTGACCCTTGTTTGTCTCTTTCTTGGCTTCCAACCTGCCAGGAGATAAGCACTTCTGACCTGTGCTCCCACTGTCATGGTGTCTGCCTTACAGTCTTCGCAAAGCAGCAAGGACAGCTGAGCAAGGGCCAAAACTCCTGAAGCCACAAGCCAGACACCAGAATGAATCAAGTTATTTATCTAAGTTATTTGTCACAGTGATGAAAAACAAACAAAAGTAGACTTATTCCAAAGAAAGCCATCTGGAGACTTTCAGCATTATGTGACATGGTCTGTGTCTTAGTCAGGGTTTCTATTCCTGCACAAACATCATGACCATCAAGCAAGTTGGGGAGGAAAGGGTTTATTCAGCTTACTTCCACATGCTGTTGATCACCAGAGGAAGTCAGGACTGGAACTCAAGCAGGTCAGGAAGCAGGAGCTGATGCAGAGGCCATGGAGGGATGTTTCTTACTGGCTTGCCTCCCCTGGCTTGCTCAGCCTGCTCTCTTATCGAACCCAAGACTTCCAGCCCAGGGATGGCACCACCCACAAGGGGCCCTACCCCCTTGATCACTAATTGAGAAAATGCCCCACAGCTGGGTCTCATGGAGGCACTTCCCCAACTGAAGCTCACTTCTCTGTGATAACTGCAGCCTGTGTCAAGTTGATACACAAAACCAGCCAGTACAATTGACCCCTTGTCAACCCAATCCAACAAGCAATAGAATAGGTCTGGAAAGTTAGTGCTGAACAAATTAGAATTATTCTATGACCAGTGTATAGTTGGTTGGGAATACAGAAAGCTAGGAAATGCAATTGCTGCACATCTTCTTGACAAAGTAAATTAATAAAAGGCAAGAGACAAAACAGTGGCATGCAAAGAACACAGGCTGGAGATCATACTCCCTAGGTTCTCTCCTACATCCCATATCTACTAGAGTTTGAAATCTGTAAAGTAAGAATTCTAATAGCACACATCTCACAAGCCTGTGGAGAAGGTCAGGTGGGTGTCACAAATGGTTCATCATGGACAATGAAAGTGGAATCTTAATGTCATGATGGAGGAAGCCCAGTACAGCCCCCAAGCCCACGGGTAATTTTTTGAGATAATTTAGCAGAATCCTGGGAAGATAGAGGACCCAGGTGAGGACTGAAGAATGAAGGACTAAATGGCCAGGAAATGGTTCTTAAGGTTCCTAGAGCAGAGTTTGTTTAACAGAGCTTGTTTACAAGTTTTGTTCATAAAGACAGTATGATTATATAGTGATCTATTTACTATAAGCCAACGAAGAAAAAGCAACTCAATTTAAAAGTTGGCAAACCATATGAATTGATGTCTCAAGAACTGACAAAGTAGTATTCAGGAAGAGCTTATATCCATTAGCCATCAGGGAAATTAAACCAAACCCACATTGAGATATCATTCTGCAGTTATCAGCACGATCCTCACCCAGAAGACAGAAATAACAAGTGTTGGTGAGGTTGTGGATATAATTGGAACTGCTGGAGATGGCTACTGGAAAACTGAACTAGAACAGCTGCCTGGAAAACAGCTTGGTACTTTCTTGAAAGGTCAAACAGGGTCAGCACATGATCCAGCAACTCTATACTGTAACTTTAATGTTCTCAAACCATATTTTGAATAATGGTTCTTAAACATTTAACCTCCCCTTCAGTATATCACCCACTAGGGGTAGTAGGAATGAAAGGATATGTGGGGGGGGGGGTTGGCTCAGGGGAAGGTGTAAGTGGACCTGTTTAGAAAGGTTCTTTGGAGCAACTCCCCTCTCTGTTGTCTGGAAATTGGCAGTTCAGATCACAGGTCAGCAGTGGTAGCTCAATCCACTTGCAAACATTTCATGGATACGCCAGGAGTCTAGTACCATAGAGTGGGGATACCAAACAGAAATCAGCAGTGGTGGCACTACCTAGCAGAGACGGCCAGGTCTCAACCTCGGCATAAGTCAGCAGGAGGGACCCAGAGGGATGTCAGAAGTTCTCAGCTGTGCTTCTCTCAGCAAAGCAAAGATCAGCAAGACCCACAAGCCTTGCACGGCTAGCTCTACAAGCAAGCTGAGCTCATCCTCCCATCTGTCTTGTCCATCGAGTCCTGTTTATACCCTCCAAACATCACGTGTCCTCCACGGGTCACAGCACATGCATCTGTCTCAGCTGACATCACTCTGCCAATCAGCCTGAATCCTCAGAAGTGGCAGCACACCACCAGAAGTTTCTTAGTGCGTTTCTCTCTATGGAGTCTCAACAAATGCGCCTCAATTAAGCAATGTAAGGCAGACCAATACATGTGTGTTGTTAGCAAAGAATCCTTCATCACATGTCCTTTCACATGCTTTCTTTAGCAGAATATGCTTTCTCCTATGTCTACTTCAGCTAAACGTTCCTTCACGTGTTTGCCCCAGCAAAACACCATCCAACCAACTTTCCAAAGAACCCTTAAGTTTGCACTTTACAACACCTAGCTACATACTCAAGAGAAATGAAACCATAGATCCACACACAGAACACCATCCACAGCAGGGATATCCATGACAGATACAGAGAGGAAATAAGCCTGTGCTGTTTGTTATGTAAATGAAGTCATGGGATGGTCTGACATTTGGTCAAGTAATACTCTGGGTATTTCTACTAAGGTGCTTTTAGATGAGACAGACCTACATGTAAATTTGACTCAGTAAAGCAGATTGTCTTTCATGGTGTGTGTGTGTGTGTGTGTGTGTGTGTGTGTGTGTGTGTGTTTCAGTAAGAGCTTGAACAGAAAAAAAAACAGAATATTCTATTGAATAGAGTGAATTCAAGATTGATGGCTTTCTAAGTGGAACCTCAGCTTTCTTCCTGCCTGAAACATGGCTCACTAGGCTGCTGGCTTCTGGAATTAACCGTCTAATACTCTAAATCACCAGCTTGCTGCCTCAACCTGAAGATAGTGGGACTTATCAGCTTCCATTATAGAATGAGTCAATCATATATATATATATATATATATATATATATATATATATAATATAAAATAGTATGTAATTGTGTAATTGTATATGTATAATATAGTGCATAATACATAAAATATAAAATGTGATATGTGAAATGTGATCTGTGAACTGTGATATATGATATATGATATATAATATATAATGTGGTATGTGGTGTGTAGTGTGTGGTGTCCAAAATATGATATGTGATGTGCATTGTGTAATATGTAATATATATGAAACGAGACAAAGAGTCCATATACCTATTGACTAATGAATAAATAAACTGTGACACACCAATACTGCAGAACTACTTCAGCTATAACAAAGAATGAATAACTGACAGATTCTACAACATGGGTAAACCTTGAAAACATTTTCTAAGTGAAAAAGCCAGATACAGAAGGATACACATTCTATGATTCTATTTCCATAAAATGTCCTGAAGTGGCTAATGCACAGGTTTCCCATGGAATAGAGTAGGAGAGGAAATGAGGCTTAATCAATAGTGAGTAGGTAGAGGGTCTTTTAGAGGAAGATAAAATGTTCTAAATTTAGACCATGGTAAAACTGCATACCTCATTACTAATCACTTATAATTCATTTCTGAATATGCTCACAATTGCTGTAAACACCAGTTGTTTCAAGGGCTGTGCTATATGGATTACATCTCCATACAACATAAAGTTAAATTATAGGGTTGAGTTTGTTTAGATGGTCAGGGCAGGTCTGATTACAAAACAAGGGATGAGACAGAAATCTAGCAATGGCCAGATCTGTTCACTGCTATCTGGGACACGATGTCTAAGTGGAGGGCTCAAACTCAACAAGACCAAGACATACCCATTTCCCCCACTGGAGAATGGAGAATAAATAAAAATAGTTACAGATGCAGATAGGATTCCTGGTTTCTTGTCAAGAATATGAGTAAATTTATCTTTAGGCAGTGTTTACCTTTTACATTAAATGGTAGCTCAATAAGTCAGAGACCTGGGGGGAGTTGAGGCTGTGTCGGTGGCTTCCATGTAGTGGAGCTAGGATGAAAGAACCATGATGTAATAGTCCTGGGAGGAGGAGTCGATGCAGGATGGTTAAATGGAATATGAGATTCACAGATGTGGTCACAAAAAGGATGCTAGAGTCAGGGCTGAAGGGACTTTAGGAGGTGGAAGTTGGGAGAATGATATTTTGTGAATGAAAGAGGCAGATGGCAGGAGAATATTTCACAGATTCCAATTTGAAAGTTTTCATGATGTCTTAGGTGTTTATATTTTGGAAAAATAAACCATCATCAAAAGCAACTTGGGAAGAAAGAGTAGTTAATTTAAACTTATAGCTTAAAATCCACCATGATGGGAAGTCAGGGAATGAACTAAATGCAAGGCCCTGGAGGCAGGAGCTGAAGCAAAGGCCACGGAAGAGTCCTACTTATTTTCTATGGCTTGCTCAGACTCCTTTCTTGTACAAACCTGGGTCACCTTCCTAGGTGTGGTGCTGCCCACATCCATCAGTAATCAAGAAAATACTCTATAGACTTGTCTATAGGCCAAGCTAATAGAGGTGATTTTCAATTGAGGTATTCTTTTCAGGTGACTCTAGATGTGACAAGTTGGCAACTAACCAGAACACAAGGATAGACACCAGGGTGTTGTAGAAGGAATGGGTCTTGGCCACAGGATAAAATTTGCTTAGAAGATTCAGGTTCTAGTGGAGAGATCCAGGAGTTATGCTTACTGGGATATTAGCAGGGTGCCACGCAGGCCTTGTGTGGCAGCAGTATCTGAGGCATAAGCTTAAAGAAAGCCAGTCTCCTGCACCCACATTGTCGCCTGCCACCCCCTAACTCAGAGGTAGCCCAGATATGTCCTTGCAAACTCGAGTGCTAGGTGCCCACCAAGATATAATTTATTAATGGCTAGACAAAATAGGACGTGGCTCTCTGACCTTTACCAATGTTCCAACATCTTAGCCAAACCCTGACTTAGAATTTACCCACCCAGACTAATTGCCTCTGGCATTGTTAGGGAAATAAGGAAGGGAATACAGCATTGAAGCTTACGGAATGAGAGGCTTATCCCAGGACAAGGTCAAGTAGAATCCTCATTCTCAGTTGAAGACTACAGCTGAACCACTCCTAGGAATTAGCAAAAGACATGTCTCTACTAGCCCAGTAGATTAGCATAGTGGGCGGTTTTACCTAGGATGGGTGGGACCTTGAGCCGAGTGTGTGTGTGTGAGAGACAGTGTGCAGCAGTCAGTTTTCTAGATAGAGGAGTCTGCATTGAGCAGTTGGACTGAGTCTGCAGCCCCCCAGGACTCTGGCTGGGCCCATGCAGCCTGAATGTGCCCAGAACCTGGGGGTGCTACACCAGTCCAAAGGAGATGGCTGCTCTTTTTAGACCCAGTGTATTTTAGGTAGCCCCAGATGTACCTCGAGTACTGAGCTGCTAGATTTTTCATTTCTCTTTTGCAATAACTATAAAAGTCTAATGCCATTTTTAAAAAATACATTCAGATCATACACTATTTGTGTAAGTCTATTTGTCACAGCCAAATCCTGTGCACACTTGGCCAAAACCCATCGTCCCATGGTACAAGGGACCCCCCCCCAAAAAAAAAAAAAAAACCAAACCCAGTCCGTGGCAGCAGGGGTTAACTATATGGCAGTAAACATTGAGATTTGTATGTAGGTATAACGGATTTAAGTCTATGAAATAGATCACAGCTGGAAGAGCCTGTGTAGCTTTCCATATAAGGCACCAAGTAAGCTGCTGAGAGTGCCAGAAGGTGCTGTGTGACATGACAGCTACACAGAAGTTACAATGGAGGTGCTCGTAGCCTGCTCTCTAACACAAGTATGTGTGGAGCAGGAATGGATGGGACTTCTCTGAGGAGTTTTGAGGGGAGGTTATATCAAATATGCAGTCATTAAGAAGGAGAAGATGACATTGAGGTTAGCCAAACCCAGTAGTTAGTGTGAAGGATAAAATTCAAAGTCCTTCAATGTACCATTGCAAGAGATAGGAGCAGGAGGAAGATCAGAAAATCAAGAGTGGAGACTCTGACATAGAAGACTCAGTATGAGAACATTTGGATTGATAAGCTCTAAGAAATCCAAATCTTCAAATGCTTCTGAAATCACAAGGCTACCCATCAGGAGCTTTTTGGGCATAGAGGACAACTCTCCTTTTTCTATTCCTAGAAACCAAAGACAAATTTGAGAGAGACTCCCTGAAGATGAGTTGTTCTCTTCATGTCCCCGCCTCACCATCCAGACCCAGGAAGCAAGGATCTTGAAAGTATTAGCTGGCTTGCTGATGCACACCCCCCCACACACCTACACACACCCACCCCCCACACCCCCAACACACACATAC